>JTDE01004607.1:12642-60719 GCA_014338405.1 Paragonimus skrjabini miyazakii | reverse complement strand
CCCTGCTACATCCATTCGACAAAGATTGCGAACAAATTTTTTCAGGGGAGGTTTTTTCGTCGCGCGGACTTCGAAATTTAGAACACAATGATCGCTCTTTCCAAGCGGAGCCTCACTTTTTAAGTTAACAATACCCTGTTCATATCGAGTAACTATTAGGTCCAGCACGGATGGTGCATACCCGTGTCGGAACCGAGTAGGCGTCTGAACATGTTGATGGATTGACGTTGTTTCAGAGCCCCAGTTTGCAGTTGTGGTCTATTTTGGGTCTTTTAAATTCCGGACGTTTTCTACGAAATCGCAACACTGTGCAAGTCTTACAACAGGTCTAAGATACTGAAACTGCATGTAGTCTCATGCACATATGCAGGTGTAGCTGACCACAACTGGTACTCCTTTCCAATCGATTGGAACTGAATAAGTAACCGTTATCGGCTATAGCCACATATTTCAGTACTGCTAAGACATCAACTTGTAAATAACTGGTTCGACACGTACATCACTGTATAAGGAGAGCGTACTCGCTTCCGTGCCCGCGTACATTTAAATTAATCACACATCGGGTGACCTTGAAACGCACTTTTCCCATTGGGCAATTTGCCTTCCTAGATGGGGGTGGAGAAATGCACGTTGGTGTATATATGCACACTAACGTGCATATATATGAATGTACTGAAAAATTCTGAATTAAAAAGAACGCACACTGCTTAAGTGATACATGTAGTAGTGTGATCTCCCGTATATAAATTCAGTTCAGTTCAGTTCAGATCACTGGACTTGAGGCTAGTGGCCGGTTGATGTCGAGTTTCTTGCACCAGTGAGCTCAGATAATCCCAACTAGCTGCGACAAATGGAGACGCAAAACTTACCTTCAGCAGTGTTTTGGAGTTTTCAGTGGTATGTAGAACGTAGTGTATTATTGAACGAGCAGCGAGAATATCCCCGATCAAGTCCGCAACAGGACCATGCAAGCGATCGTTTGGGTGCCAGAGTTTGAATGATGGGAGGAAGAGGCATTACAGTCACCGTCAGCAATCATGGTATATTCAGATTAAAGACAGGATCAAAGCCATATCTTCGCCAAACTCCTGGATGACAGGACAAAAATAACTACTTGGTTGTTATAAAAGAACGGTTGAGAGTCAAGTAACTAATAAAGAAGTCCTACGCAAATTGTCTATAACTGGTAATAAAGAAGAGGTGAGAAGCATTAAAAAAGATGCAGTCAGAAGAAAAAGGAAGGGTTGCCGTCAAGTTAAGTAGATCCTAGTCACATATTACTCCGTATTCGTAAATAATGCCAACCAACAAGCATCAAGCTTGCACTTAAATTCGGTAACCGTGTTGGCAAACACCACCTCGGACGGTAAGTTGTTCCAACTGTTCACAACTCTGTATTCGAAAATGTTGATTCGGATTTGAGTCTTGGCACTTTACTTCACAGTCTTTACCTAGTGTCCTCTCAGCGATGAAATTTCGTTACGAGTAAACAGCTGCTCCCTTGCCTAAGATAATCCTCTCAGGATCTTAAAGACTTCTATAAGTTCTCCTCTTTCTCGTATTCTTTCTAAGGAGAAAAGATTAAGGTACCCACGTCTGCTGGAGTAATCCACTTCTCGAAGTTCTACAAAACCTTCGTAAACCTGCGTTGCACCCTTTCTAGGACCTCAGCCTCCTTGTCCAAATAAGGACACCAGGCCTGCACACAGTACTCTAGATGCGGCCTCACGTAAGCCTTATACAGAGGCACAAGGACGCCGGATTTTCTTGAGGCCACTGTCTCCTTCAGTTGGTAGAGTGACCGATTGGCTTTACGGGCCGCTAACATGCACTCAGTTGACACCTTAGAATCTCCACTGACCTGTATTCCTAGATCCCTCATCTCAGTAGTTTTTTGAATGAGCACACGTGGCTCAGACTCCCCTTTCCACTTGAGAGATTCCCCGGTCTCGACCCCAGTAAGTCGTCTACATTTCGCAAAATTTAGCGGGATTTCCCAGTCGACTGTCCACCGGTGAATTTCGTCAAGGTCTCGCTGCATCAAAGACTCGCTCGGGCATCTCACGAGTTTCACGTCGTCTGCGAACATGTAGCAGGGACTGCTGATCCTCTTCGCCAGATCATTTATTTATATCAGGAACAGCAGGGGACCTAAAACTGACCCCTGTGGAACACCACTGGTAGCATGTGCAATGTATGGTCTGGAGCCACCACCTGCACATAGAAATTCCTATTACGCAGGAACTCTTTCACCCACGCCAAAACATCTGGAGATATATTAAATGCTTCCAGTTTTAATACTAGAAGTCTGTGATTTACGGAGTTGAAGGCCTTTCTAAAATCTAAGTAACAGACCTCAACATAATCTCCATTTTCAAATCGCAGGTTAATCTCATCTAAGAAAGCAAGTAAGTTAGAATGGCAAGATCTCTTATTCACAAAGCCATGTTGCTGAGCCGCCACTAGTCTATACTTGGTGATATGTTGGGTTATCTTATCCCTTAAGATCCGTTCTAGCACCCTCAATACAACTGACGTTAGGCTCACAGGCCTATAGTTTGAGGCCTCTTCCCTACTGCCCCCGTTTGTGTATCGGTGTGACGGCGGCTACCTTCCGATCGGCGGGTGGTTTGTCCTCACCAAGCGATTTTTTAACTAACTCAGCCAGGGTAGCAGCTAATACATCAGCAAGTGGTCGTAGAGTTGCAAGGTGAATGTCATCTGGGCCCTCTGCCTTCGTAACATTCAGATTAGCCAACTGACCCTGCACCTCTTCAGCAGTGACTACCACTTCCTCTATAATGGGTACATCAGGCGCGAAGTCAACGTGCGGTGACCTGCCACCATTCCTTGTATGCACTCCCTCAAAGAACTGGAGCAACGCTTGGGCCTTCTCTTCACTAGTGGACGCGTTCTCTCCTTGTTCGTTACTGATGTACCCAACGGACACTCGGATGGAGGCTTTGGACTGGACGTAATTATAATACGCCTTTGGGTTTTGCTTGGCTCGATGAGCCAAGTTCTCCTCATATGCCAATCGGCACTCCCGCGTAACCTGGCTGGCCCTGCGCTGCGCTCGTCTGTACTCTAGATAACGCTCATGTGCGCTTGTGCGTTTGAATCTTCCCCAATCCTTACGCTTCACGGTGTGAGACTTACCCGCTCTGTGCTTTTACCATGGTGGTTTCCCGCGACGGATAACCCTCCGAAGTGGAGCAAACTTAGTAGCCAATTCCAGTAAATTGGTTTTGAGCTTGGCTCAAATTATCTCAACATCGTTATCCTGCCCAAGTTTTGGCCTTGCTTTTAATTTCGCCTTCTTGGTCAATTTCTCCATGTTAATTCCCCTTTATGCCCGACGCCACCTATCCGGGGGTTTAACAGAGGCTAACGCGAAGTTCAGCCTAATGACCTCATGATCGCTTCGATCAACAGGATGTCAGACCTGGAGGTTGTCTATTTCATTCGGATTCCTAGTTATCACCAGGTCCAACACAGCTGGTGTCTGGCCAGGTCTCCATCGGTTATGTTGGTTTACGTGCTGAACTAAGACCTTGGTTTGTAGGAATTTAGGGAGAGATTCTCCGAACGACCCTCTCGGTGCACGCTCCTCTTTCCAGCTAAATTCGGGTGAGTTGAAATCTCCAAAGAAAAGGAACCTCCTCGCTAAGCATGCAGGATCACTCAGTGCTGCCAACGGTTCATCCTCCTCGGCCTCTGTCACCAAAGATCTCTTATAGAAACACGCAACCAACACTGTTACGTTCAGCAGTTGCACGAAACAGACAACCACTTGCACGCTGGGTGTTATAAGTGCCCTGCCAGACCGTTGCTCGTGATGTTGCGCCACTAAAAGTAAGGACCCTCCTCCAGTCCTTGCATCCTGTCGATCCGCTAGGTATATACAATATCCGGGCAGCCAGAGGCTTTCAATACCCATCTGTGGTCTCAGCCACGATTCAGTGACCGCAATGAAATCCGCATCTGCGGTGACCGCTCGGAGTTCTCCTCACTTGTTTCCAACGCTGCTTGCGTTGGTGTAAACCACAAGTAGTCTCCCCTCACCCCCACCTCTTGAGGTTACCTCGATGTTGTGAGAGGCGGCGAGCTCGGAGGCTAGGTCCGAGGGACTACCCCATTGTTCGGAGCAGGAGCAACCAACTGTTTTTCAGTAGACCGGCCTTTTGCGGCAGCACTTAACTTAACCTGCTTTGATTTGCGTGCCCTTGTTCAGTCTTCGTGTCCATTCTCTAAGAAACTACTGGACAGACGCAACAACGTGCTAGCTTTGAGGGCGGAGTCCTAGACACCACCCCTGTTTGGGGCACGCGTGGAAATTTTCTTGAAGTGCAGCCTGGGTGAGGGCAAAACTTTAGTTGGCTGTCTCACTGGAAATGTTGTATCAATCCTCGTCTTAGGTAAGCTATCTGGGGTTACCACAATCCCCCTTTCGTAGTGTCTCTGATGGTCCCTGCAGAAGACAGGAGTGTTAGTAAACTCAACCAACAAAGGTCTAAGTTTGCGGATATTCGAGTCCGTTTTCTGCCATTTCCCCAGCATCAGAACCCTCTTACTCCCCACATGTTCTGAGATGTTTACAATTCGCAACAGGTTGACTACATGGTATCGCATGACACCATCCCGTTTTTGGCCTTCTCTCTTTACCGGTTATGGTATTCCATGAATTACCGCGTTTCGCCCTCTATCAAGGGCTACCTCACTAGCCTTTTCCAGGCGTGCGATGGTCCCATCCATGACGCATCTACCATCCTCTAGTGACCTATGTATCCCTGCCTGTTCACCAACCCTCTTCTGAAGAGCTGTCAAAGCGTCTATTACATTGACCCGATTTTTACCTACCGATGTGGCGGTGGGGAAGCTTTAATCTTTCTCCCCGGTGTTTTGGAGCCTCTTCTTATCGAATCTGTTGCCTTACCATTTTCCGACCCGGGCTTCATCAGCCTCTAACTGAACATAACATCGCGGGGCGCGACCGACAATTAGCGCATGTTCCCCCACCTGGATTGCATCCTGCTCCTGCACATGTTGACCACTACTAGGCGAATTCTCATTCTCGTTTTCTAGAGTTGAATTGTCCTTTGGGACTAACGGCGCCGAGAGAGGATTGTCTGGACTCTTATGCCCCAGGATACAAGCGATACAAACAGGGCATACCCATCTCAGAACCGAATGTTCCGCATAAAGCATGTTAACGCGATCTTCTAGTCTGCTGCATTCCCGCTGAAACCAGACGTTGCATGTTTCACAACACATACCAATCTCCGACACTTCCAGGGAGCAGCTGTGATTATCACACGGAAACTTATTCAGTCGGGACCCGACCATGCCATTATGAGTAACTTTGCGCGATTATCTGGTGATCCTGGACATTACGAAACGTAATAACAAGAAAGAAGAAAAAAGCTAAAGTTTATAAGACCTAATAACTAGGACTACTGTTATTAATAAACAAAAGGAAATGACAGACAACTAGGTACAAGTATTAAAAACCGACTCCCAGTAAGTCTCGCTAAAGATACGGAGAGAACAACCAATACAGTGCTCACCTGAGCCCCTCTCGTCACTGTGCACCAAGAAACCCTAAAGCAATTCTCACTTACCGCCCCCTGCACCCCCGAATGTCGTTGATCAATGGCTGATATCCGAAGAGGAGGTTGACCAACCTCAAGTGATGAGTATAGTAGCTATTTCCGATTTTCATATATATTCATTTACTCCATTTTTCCGTTTCGGCACATTGCAAGCGACCGAGCATTTACCATGTTTGAGAAAGATACTAGGCTCTTAGATTCGCATACTGTAGGCGCAGTAACCCTAACAATTCCTACATTCTTGGAGACTGATTTCTTACTGTGGCTTGTCTACCTTGAAGACGAGTTTGTCAATAACGGAATTTCGTCTGACGGAGCAACGTTTAGTCAGTTAGTGTCCAGGATTCCGAAGGAGGTCACATTGCAACTACGTAACGTACTCCTCACTCAACCTGCGGAACATCGTCATGACAACCTTGAGGAGGCCGGGATCAAGCGAGTAACTTCAACAGAAAAGACCCGTCTACAGCAGCTTTCCAGCAGATTACAGCTGGGTGATAAACGCCCCTCTACGCTACTCCGTGAAATGCAGCAAATTTTCGGTGGCTCCCACATGGACGAGTACCTATTGCGAGAGCTGTGAATGCAAAGTCTGTCAGAGACAGCCCAGGTTGTTGTGTCCGTATCCAGCTCACAACCGCTGTCAGGGGCTGCCGGAATTGCCGACCAAGTGGTCGAGCGCTTCCAACCATTTGTGCACAATTCCAATGAACTCAGAGCAATTGCCATCCCTACGACATCAGCTATGGAACGGCCTGTAAGTTCGCAATCAACTGACCTTGCCGAGGTCAAGGCCCTACAGGCGGAAGTGGTTGCCTTGCGCAGAGCGCTGGGCAACATGACTATAAGCCGCTCTCGAAGGCGACCCCGCGGCGTCGGCGTACCAGCAGGTCGCCCCGTCGACGTAACTCACAGCCTCGTAAAAGCTTCTGCTGGTACCATGAACGATATGGCGTTAAAGCTACTAGATGTACAATCCCATGCTGGTTTCCCTCACCGATTCACGGAAACTGGACCGCCAACGCGTACTGGCGGCAAACGTCGCCGGCGCATCCACCCCTAGTCGCCTTATGTTTGTTCGGGATCTTTCTACAGGGACCGCATTCTTAGTGGACACAGGAGTGCAGGTTAGCGTAGTCCCGCGGACCATCTCTGGGGCGACACATTCAAGTGCTCTTCATCTCCGTGCCGCCAACGGCACCGTTATCCAGGCTTTTGGTAAACGTTCGCTAACATTAGACTTAGGTCTCCGACGAAACTTTCGTTGGATTTTCGTTGTCGCTGCTGCGTCGTTTGCCATTACCGGAAGCTAATAAATGCCGTTTCACACCTGAGCATTAACGGCAATAGCACGACCTATTTACATGACACCGGTTGCTCCATCGTCTTTTGCGGAACATTTTCAACAGTTCCCTCAACTAGTCCGGGCACTGAATGCCGCACCCTTCGTGATATCCAATGTCACACACCACATAAGAACCAAAGGCCCGCCCGTATCGCAACGCCTCGCAGGTTTGCCCCTAGAAAACTTAAAGTCCCTAGGGTGGAATTCGAACGCATGTTCGAACTTGGGATCATTCGCCATTCCAAAAGTTCTCAGACCTCACCACTGCACTTGGTTCCCAAGAAATCTGGAGACTGGCGTCCTTGCGGTGACCACCGCGGTCTCAACAGTGTATCACTCCATGACAAGTATCCCGTTCCAAACACGCAGGATCTTACGGCCTGCCTCGCGGGCAAAAATATTTTCAGCAAAGTTGTTATAGTCGGCGCCTATCATCAAATTCCAGTGGCGGCGGAAGACATACCCAAGACCGCTGCGATTACTCCATTTGGCCTTTTCGAGATCTTGCAAATGCCATTTGGGTTGACGAATGCCGCCCAGAATTTTCAACGCTTTATGCACGAAGTCACCCGCGGTCTGGACTTCGTCTATCCTTACCTCGACAACATTTTGGTTGCTAGCTCTTCTGAGGAGGAGCACTTTTCCCATCTAGGTAGTTTACTTGAACGACTGACTAGCTACGGTATTACAGTCAACCCGACGAAGTGCGAACTAGGCAAGTCGACCATGAGTTTCTAAGTAACTGAACATCAGGTGATGGAATTGCTGCACTTCCTTTCTAAAAGTTTAGGCCATCCAGGTTTATCCTGAGCCTTCTTCTTTTATGCAACTTTGTAGATTATGTGGCCTGGTAAATTATTATCGTCGATTCATCCCTCGTTGCATATATATTATGCAACTGGTGACCGATGTTCTCCGTGGAAGCGAGCGTAAACTGTCATTTACTGAGTCACCACGCACAGCCTTTAGAGAGTTTAAAGGGGCTATCTCCAAAATAGCCTTGTTCGCTCATCCAGACCCTAGTGCTCAGCTGTCGATTGTAACCGACGCTTCCGCACGGCGGTTGGCGCCGTGCTACAACAGTACGTTAGAAGCAGTTGGCAACCACTCGCATTCTTCTCGAAACGGTCGCAACCCGTCGAAACTCGATACAGTACATTTTAGAGGAAATAGATGGCCATTCATCTTGCTATACGTCATTTTCGGCCTCCTGTTGAGGACCAACGGTTCACGGCCTACACTGACTATAAACCATTGGTGTATTTTTTTAAACTCATCGTCTGACAGGTAGTCCCACAGGATAATCTGGCATCTGGACTGTATCTCACAATTTACGACAGATATGTGGCATGTCTCGGGTGTCCTTAATCCTGTCGCTGATGCCCTCTCGTGGTAAACCAGGTGAGCAATTCTACGCCTATTTATTTTGACTTGGCCGCCATGGCCACTGCGCAAACAGGCGACTCCGAGATAATGCAACCCCGCCACGTAGCTCTCTCATAATACAGCCTGTTCCATTAGTCTTTTTTGAGGGCACCATAGTGTGTGATGTTTCAAAAAGTGTGCCTAGGCCCGTAGTGTCCCTATCGTTTCGTCGTGCAGTGTTCAACGCATTGCATAACCTATCGCACCCTGGCATACGTGCTCCAGTGAAGTTTATCACTGAATAATTTGTATGGCCTAAATTGAATAACGACGTCAAAAATTGGGCTGGTTGTTGTTTAGAACGCCAACGTTCTAAGGTTCGTAGGCACACTAAGAGCCCCATCGGCGTCTTCCCGGCACCTGACGCACGTCTCCATCACGTGCACGTCGACCCCTTTGGACCGCTACCGCCCTCCAACGGTTTCACTTTCCCCCTCACCTGTGTCGATCGTTTCACGAGGTGGCCGAAGGCAATCCCACCTACCAATTGCTTTTCCAACACAGTGGCTCGTGCCTTTTTAGAAAGTTGGGTAGCCCAATTTGGTTGTCCCGCTGTGGTGACTACAGATCGTTGTTTCCCTTCGAGGGATCTTTCACACATCTTCCTAATACCCTCGGGTGCAAACATACAAGCACTACTGCCTATCATCCGGAATCCAACGGGGTGTGGAACGCTTTCATCGTCAGTCGAAAGCAGCCCTCTGTGCACAGGCGAGTCCCTCCTGGAAAAAAGCTTTACCGCTTGTCCTTCTTGGGTTGCGGAATACCGTCAAGACGAACTTGAAGGCCACACCGGCTCAACTCGTTTATTTTTGCACTCTACGTTTGCCCACCGAACTAGTTTCTCTCTCGGCAATCGAAGCTGTCGATTGTTGAAAGAATGTAGATTGCCTGGCGATTCACACACGGCGGTTACGTCCAGTGCAACCGCGAGAGCGTTCGTCACCCGTGCATTTGCACGAGAAGCTTTCTTTCTGCTCTCACGTCTTTACATACGCAGACGGCTCACGTAAGCCTCTGCAGCCGCCGTATGCAGGTCCTTTTCGCGTGTTGCAATGAGCCGACAGGTCCCTCACCATCAGGCGTGACGATGAACGCGAGGTGGTTCCAATTTATCTAATCAAACCCTCGTTCATTGAAGAAGATAAGCCCAGTTTCACGCCTACACCTGCAGTTTTGTCGTCTCATTTTGAACCTATGGCAAACAAACCCGATTGTAGCCCCACACCCTCCCCCGTACTGCATGACCGACATGGTAGACGCGTACGAAAGCCTGTAAGGTTTGCTGAGTTCGTTAGTGTTTTTTAAATATAAAATAAGCGTTTATCATAACTGTCTTGTTACCATTATTTATTGCCATTTTTTCCGGCATACACTAACACGTTTTCTCCGAGTTCTTTTTAAGTGTGATCTCAACACAACCAATTTGCAATATTACTCAACGAATTAAAAGGTGTCAGATCACGAGCGGATTACCGAGGTCGAACAATCCCTTCGCACGGTGAGCTTGTTTTTCCTACCTGGTACAGGTGTTTCACCGTTCGTTCAGTTTTAGATCACCTGGACTTGATGCAATGGAGAGACAACTCCTGAAGGCTATAGTTCAGCACCGCGTAAACCTACCTCGCTTTTTTCCCACTTGTGAGCTTTTGGGGTTGAGTAGCCAGCTGCGATAGGTGTGCAACGAAGACTGGATAATTTAACAAATCTAAATAACGGACTCAATCAACGTAACGTCAGTCCGCGAACGAGCATTTTAAGGACTTTCCCCCCTACCATTTTTTTATACTCCGTGCTAGCTGGACTTTAAATTAGCAATGGACTTAACATTTTGGTCATCCCATTGCTGCATGCCTACATTGTGTAACGAAGGCTCTTGGTTATCCTAGTAGACTTCTGAGGGGAAGCTATGTACCGACATCCTAGAACAACTTGATTTTGTTGGTAATTTGTTGTACAATTTGACACCACCTGATGAGGCATGTTCGTTAGCCCAATTGCATGCTCTTTCTCCGCTAGCGTAGAAATTCTTCACCTTTCCGTTCCGCGCACCACATGCAGGACGTTTACTGGCTGTACATTTTCTTGTTCCTCGATCGTGGCGACATATATAAAGCACTGCGCTGTTCGTTGTGTTCTAAATTATTGCCCTCAGGTAACTCATTGAATTTGGAGTGAGACTTTGTCGGAAATATCCCACACGATCATATAGTTGCTTCCACCCTCGGTGTATGTGGAACAGCGTATGAAAGTGTATTATGTCCCAATCTATTATCGAGAATCTTCAGACTAAAATTCTATTCACACTGCTGCATTGTTTCCTACTAGATTGAGGTCGCCTGGCGTATATACGGAACAACACACGGAAACAAATGAAGTCAAGCTGCCTGCCAATCACCGGGAGGTATACCTCTCAGCCAGTCACACTATGCTGTTTGGAACGCCAAGTATCTATCGCGGTGTAGAAAAATATTCCAATTAATATGACAATCAACGGAATCAAGAATGATGATTACCATGTACCACCGAACTCTTCAACTACAGGTTTTTCATCACTTCCCGCGTATGTTCGTTCTCCAAATAGTTCATGGTAAAAGTGGTTTGGAAGGAGCAGCTACTATTGTTAACATATACTGCATGCACAGACGCTGATCATAACTTAAGTCAACCGGGTAGAGCAGGCACTATTGTGAACGAATACTGCATGCAGGGACGTCATTCGTGGCATAGGCGAATGAAGTTGAGGCATCTGTTAGTTTGAGTGCACACAGACGTTCTTCATAGATAAAGTGAATCAGGTTAGAATAGCCCCTAATGAGAATGCATGCTGTACCTTGAGACTTTGATGGCCTGAGTCAATCGGATGGAGCAGCTACTAGTGTGAGCGCTTCCTGCATTCTGATACGCTATTCATAGTTTAGGTGGACGAGGTAGGGGAGCTACTAGTATGAACGCATACTGCATTCTTTATGAGCCAGGTCAGCGGGACCAAGCTAGCGATTTAATTTTCTGAACAGATCAGGATAAGAAATGGATGATAATGACTCCAAATATGTTGTGCTATATACAACTGTCATTTTTGATATAAGTATAGCGAAAAGGCCTCCAATAAAGCACAATCTGCACCGTCCAACTCGCTAGTTACCATGCTACATGCGCGCTCGCGTTTTTGAATCACAATTCCAGTCCAATACACCCCCCGATTTCTGCTCACACGTCGTGTGCACCTCTGCCCGGTTTGTGTGTGATCGGCGCCTTCTATCCGGGGGCTTTCTGCCTGCTATTCTTCGTCCGTTAGTCCGACTTTGTTAAGCTATGACACTTCCTGGTACTCGTGTTTTTCTCTATCTATCTATTATAGACTTTAACCGTATTCCACGACCGTGTTAAGATATTCCTGTGAGTGTTGAAATGATCACGCCTCCGACCTGGTAGTCCGTTCTGTTTTGCCTGCCATGTCGCCCCCGTTGGTCCGATCCGGTCGAGCGACGACTCGTCCGATTGTTCCGTTGTCCGCCATCCGATAATTGAGGGATTGTGGAAGTGCCTCCTCCGCGTTGAGTTATTCCGCCGAGTGTTCGAATACTCGCACCACCGGCCTGACAATCTACCACATAATGTGGAGAACAGTTTGACGAGTTGGTTTGCAGGATTTTCTTTTCCGGGTATGATTATGAAGTGGTACTTTGGAAACAGCGAGGTTCCTACACTGGCGATAGTCTGAAAGTCTAATATATACCACAACCGGCTAACTCGGACGTCTTCAATATTTTCTGCTCATACAATTCGTTAAACTGGGAAAACTTTGAGGTGGGTATTTAAAGGGTGAAGATAGGCAGGCGATAAATTGAACAACCTACTGGTATCTTCCGATAATGAAACCTAACGGTAGTGGCAGCCCGTATGCGAGAAAGTAAACAAAAGTCGTCCCATACAGCTACCGGAATTCCGTTTGCGCCACAAAACCTCTTATACTTGCGAGGTAAATAGCTGTCGATTAGCTCGAGAAGGTGATCTAAAGTGCTTCTTGGCAAAAGAAAATGTCTTCTTAACGATAGGTAAGAAATGATGCAAAATAGCCACATCTTTTGGTGAACATGGAGGCCTCATGGGCCGAGATGACTTGCATCCCAAGACACGGTGACAATGCGTGTACAGACAATCCTGGGATATCTGTAGTAAAACTTGGCTGTCTGGAAGTTAAGCAAGCACCTGATGATAAATAGGAGAAGGAAATGACAAGTTACGCTTAATTCTTACGTTGGTGGAAATATTGACCAACGCTTGTCAGCAACAGATGTCTCACTGATGCGTTTTTTCTGACAAGTCTTGGCTGCAATGGCACAAGGAGTGCTGGTTACAGCCATCACAGGACACAAGCGGAAAAATAAAACGCGATAACTGCTCACAACAGAGTGAAAGGTCTGCGGCGTGACGAGAATCCAGTTCTGTCGAAACTGAATAGGTCCTTCAGAACATGCCTGTTCACAGCATGCTTTTGTAGCTGCGGTGATTTGTTCTCGGTGTTCGTTAGGATCCTCCATCTGACTCGAACTTGGCAACTTCTTCACAAACACTTTTGGTAAGCCTTCGTCACATCCTCACCGCTCAAATGCCATTCAAGCACTCTGCGTTTACGAGCGTAGATCCTCTGGGCAAATAACAAAGCAAAACGGGCACGCACAACAGCATGGTCCGAGTCCAGGTGGTTGCTCCAAAATGCACGACAATCCTTAACAGAGTGGCGCCACCTGTAACTAACTGTTATATGATCCAATTGTGTCCACGGTTTGGAGGCACACAGAAAGTCTCCAAATAACACAGTGCTTATTCCTGTGTTGGAATGCGGTGCTCGAAACATGGAGACCATGGGATGCGCACAGTTGCAACAATCTTTCGCCAATGTCAGTGCGTTGTGCCCGAATACCAAACATACCTCCCAGCCGCTTCTCATCTGAAGAAAGACGACCAAGCTGAGCATTGAAATCGCCCGCTAGTATGAGGATGTCGGAGTGTTTACTTTGCCTCAGAAGGTCAACTAGGACGTCGTAGAACGCATCCTTGGTAGCATCCGAACATCTGTCCGTTGGAGCGTACGCCGATATAATGAATACACACCGTCTTTCTGATTTGTGTCGACAGATTTTACCGATGTAGTGAGTCTGACTGCGCACAAGCGGCTATTCCGTGGGATCCAGTCCAGCAACCATTGCTCTGCTCTAGAACTCACTGTGGTTCCCCTTCCGCCTGACCGCGAGATTCAGCTTCGGCGTCAACAGAAACTCTGAGATTGAAGCGCCTGGATCGACAGTTTTCTAGAGGTGGGCCCAAATGGATAGCCGTGCTAGAATCGTAGATTCGTGTCTCGGACACACAGCACACACCAATACCCAGACTTGAGAGGATACCTGCCAGGATAGGCCACAACTGTAAACGAAAACTGTTGAAAAGTGTTACGTTATCCCTATGCAGTTACAGCCGGAGAACTCCCAAGTCGCTCGCCCATCGACCACGTATAGTATGGTTTATATAATCACTCGAGTCGGAGCGAATTTATTCCCTATCCTCGGTGAAGGCAGAATCATACTCTCGCAGGGTTCTCAGCAGAGTTCGTTCTTCCTAAAAAAACTCAGGCATCACTTCCTTCAGGTGGCTGGGCATAAAACCGATGATTCTTAAAGACAAACGAGCTTCAGCAGCAATCGTGTGAATGATTTCTGTGGTTATCCTCTTTTATTTGTTGATAGGGACGACGTCGTTGTCTAAAACTGTATACATATAGTGTTTCGGGAAACTTTTACTAAGCTGATCCCAGCATCATTTGTATGCCTCTCTTCATCCCTGCTGGAAGTACTGAAGTTCAAGGCTTCATAACAAGTTCAGCAGACCTCGCATCTATAAGGAAATCTTCGTTAACGTTCCATGAAATACAGAAGTGTTTTTGGAAACTTTCATCTTGACACTTTGGTGAGCCTCACAGTAGTGACTTACCTAAATAATGTTGCATGGCGGGATGATTCGCTGGCACCTTTTCCAAAATGCCGACGTCTCATATCACTACATTCCTGACGATATGTTTCAGCCAAACTACAAAAGTCAGCACGCAGTCTGCGGTCTTTCCAACGCATTACCGCCTATTTTCTACACAACTCTGAATACAAGATGGTTAAATTCATTAAATAGTGTAATAGCCTAATTAATCAACTGACAAAATGGCCAAAGTCTGGTAATACCAAAGAAGAGTTGTAACTGTAATGGATAGAGTCAAAGGGTAAGCGTACAAATAAAACGGAATAGGTATCAATAAAATAGGAACGACTCGTTGATAAATCAAGGTGGAGTGAATAAACCACCACAAGAGAGAAAGACAGCACTAGAGATGAGAGTTGTTAGGCGACCGATGAATAGTTCCATACGCAGCGCGAAATGGTGAACGTTGAGCGTCGATAGATCAGCTGATACGCTGAGTTAAAAGGTTTTTCCGTGCAATTACTTTACCAGCTCAAAAATCCACATGAATTATGAAGACAGACATGATGCGCAGTAACTCTCGTTCATTCCTGTTGACGATTCAATTCAACAAGTGATAGTGATGGTTTTGGACAAGTGTACAGAAAAAGTTAACAAAATGGCATCTACAAAAATGTACAAAAATGAATTACGAAATACGACTGTGAAATGCGGACACAACACTAGGCGTCCCCAAAATTATTACGAAGTGGTATGATTACACAAAGCGGATATAACCCGCGTAGATGGACCAACACGCTCTTAAAGAGAAAAACCCTATATTATGTTTAATAACAGCTGTGCTTCCCACATGATACAGGTAAAGACAATCATTGCATTTCGATAGGTGATCCAGTAGCAACACTCGGAGGTCGCTCAGGGAATGACTAACTATTCCAGTGCGCTACTGGGGAATATTTATTAATTCATGTTATTACGTAGCTTGAGGGTGTGTTCTGAGGAAAAGAGCCACTTGGTTTATGCAGATGCATGAATCATTTATTTTTTCCAGTAATCATTTTGTTCATTTTCACACTTGGCAATAATTTCTAGCGGACGATCTTATTCATGTAATTCTTTTCGGTCCCAAAACAGACGCACATGCAGATGGATGAGCTGTTCATTCGAAGATTTCCTTTTGTGCATTCTATTCAACTCCATAAAAGGTTCGAATTCATTATCGGTTTTTCCCCTATTCCGAATTTATCATAAGGTGGAAACGATTGTCGACTGCTGGGTGTATATTTAGGAATGAAATACATTGTTTCATGGCAACTTGAAAACCATTGTCGTCATTTTGGGCTCACTCAGGAGCGAGTGTGACATTTAAGGCAAAAATGGTGAAGAATTACGTCCCTTCGGGTTCGTTTATGGGTGACTTACTTCATGCGAATTGGAGCCGACAAAACAGTAGCGTGTTAAGCTCGTTGAGGGTGCACTGTTGGTTGCGTCCGAAATAGCAATCGAACCCCAATATGATTTCTGGATAAGTCCATTACACTACATCAGAATTTTACTAAAACTGATAAAAAGCGCTACATCAACGGACAAATCCGACACAGGAAATAACATGTCTAACGTGTGTTCGAGGTCTCTTTTTAATAACTTTTTGTTGTGACCTATTAGCCCACTGGGACCAGAGAAAATGAAGAGTTTCCTATCAACCCTTCAGAAGAAAGCAAATTAGTGCGAATGAGGGCTTCTAGGAGACTTTGGTATTCCATACGATAAAGATTGAGGATTTTGAGCTGAGCCTCATAAGAAACGTTCTCTAGACCTGGCAGTGACCGGCGATCGCGTATCTTCCGTAGGGATCCAGGCTGCAACCGTGATTTTTCGCTTGTTTGTTCTGTACGTGTGATTCTGTGTACGTCTTTTGCAAGAAGCATGGCGGGGACTCAGTGGCACTATCTTCTGTCCTGCAACCAATTACACACAGAGAATAATTGCCATTTTCCCAGCGACTCATTTATTATCTGATGCTTCGAGCTCGTGTGGCCCAGCAGTTTTTGAACGTCGTTTAACACGCCCAAAGGTTCCGCGCATTTTTAATGCAGCCGAGTGGGCTGTAGCACATCTCACGCTTTGTTTCTTTCCCCTTTTGGTTGCTGCCATTTAGTTCCAGACTAGGCTGAAGCTAACTTTTAACCGCATCTCAAAACATTGCTGGAAGTATGCGGTGTAAATTCGCTAATGCATGAACTAAAAAAATTCATCTCCATCGCTTGCATTTTCTATTTTTCCCACTAACCTGACGTTTGTTCCCACCATCCCGCCTAACCCTTATCATTTTACTGAACTAGTATGTCATTAAATGTCCACGGCGCGAGTGGCCATTATTTTCTTAGCCTACTGGCGTGACGGCTCATTTTGACCTTACTGGTCCTGTTGAGGATCCATTTATTATGCTGAGGTTTGCCCCTTGTAATTATTGATGCATTTTTTTAATAATGCCACAGAAATTGTTGGATCCAATCTTGTTTTCATTTTGGGGCTCTGTTTTGGGCTACGCGTAACTCAACGATCAGACGTGAATCGCTATATACGGTTTGCTCCCAAATTCTAATAGGTTCTTTATTTCGACGACTTTTGTGGCTACGTTTCGACTGCTCTTCAAGAACGGCGTTGTAAGTTGTTAGTGGACGAGGGACAAGCGCATGCCCACTTGTTCACCGCAATATATTGCGATTTTCGTCAAAACTCGCTGTACCCTCCTTGCGATGGAGTGACAGAGACAAATTGGACACCAGCCATATGTCCAGGTCAATTTTGTAACTCACATTGGTAACAGGCACTTCCGTTTGTATATCATGTGTTACGATTGCATTGCCAGTATGGTTATCAAGAGGGGGTGCGCCCAGTTTTCGTCATTGATGGAAAGACGCCACTCCACCAGCCACCGCTTAACTACATCGAGGTCAGCTTCCAAAGTGTCGGGACAATGGGAATTCCAGATTTTTGTCATCCGCATAGGGAAGAGAGCTACTGGAATTCCTCTCCGGTAACTCGTTGATATCAACTAAAAGTAGTAGCGGACCAATGACAAATCCTTGTGGTACGCCCCCTGAGGTAGGTGCGAGGGAGGAGAAATCAGAGCCGGCTTTAACACCAAAGGTCCTATTACTGAGAAACTGGGCGAGGAAGCGGTGAACATCGCCTCTGATGCCGTATGGCTCCATCTTGTATAGAAGTGGGCAGTATGGTGCCGGGTCAAACGTCTTATCAAAGTCCGAAAAAATTGTGTCTGATGTAAGACCATGATCACTAGCATCCGTTAAGCTGCCAATGGAAAGCAGCATGTTCGTTATACAAGACTTATTTGGTATGACTCCGCGCTGAGATACAGAGATGAGGGTATTGTTTAAGAGGGGCTTTAAGATAGCTCGCTTAAGTGGACGCTCTAAGATTTTGCACCGAATACTCGTTAGGCTGATTGGTTGATAAGTGACAGGGGAGTGCCGAAAATCCGACTTATGAATAGGGATGACGGTGGCTTTCTTCAATTCCTTGGGAAGGATACTAGCTTAGATTCGGCATGAAATAGTTTGGTTAGTACAGAACACGCGTTTTTCAGCATTCGATGATGAACTTATCCCAGGAAACTTTCCAGATTCATGACCTAACTTCTTAGACTAGCTTTCTGAACACATGACCCCTTGAGGTACGATATCTCCGTCGGTGATTTGAATCCGACTAAAACTATGCTTTTATCACATGCCTTTTTATCTGAGTTAACAACTCCTTCGCTGTATAAGTATACCGGTATGATTTAGCTGGCTGTTGATATCGCCGATAACGTGGCGGTAAATTTTTATCATTTTCGGGTAAAAGGACTCGGCTTAACCATCGGGCATCTTGTTGCATGTTTTCAATCGAACATTCTGGAACTATACCGGTCAGTCGCCTTCAGAAGGTGGCCGTGATTCTGTGCTACGGATGTAACGCTTGCCGAGACAAACTGTGTCCTACTGCCGTCCTCTAAAACACTTACCAGCGACCAATTATTCTGCGCTGAACAACAAAAGCTGGTTTGGCAAATGCTCCCTCGTTGTGAAACTACAATGCGTTGATTCATTAACTCACCGACCTTGTATAGTTGGAAAGCACACTTTCTGCTGTTCATTCTGATGACGCTGACGACTTGCAACGCAACGAACAGTTCACCCCATAAGTGTGGGCACCATTCATTTTCCAAGTCTAAGTATGTGGGGACTTCTGTTTAATTCTCCAACATTCCCATGGTTAACATCACACCGTTGTGAACTGATGGTCCGGTATATCATAAATCTAATTATAAAACGCAACTAAAAACCGCGATTACCTTGTGCTCCACGTTTCCAGACAAACCGTAACACTCTGTAGTTGGTAGAGACATACTGAATAGGGTAAGCGTGCATGCCATGTTTCATCGTTGTGAATTCTTAGCTACATCTTCATCCAGCGCTGCTCTCGAGGAATGCTGCACAGTTCTTTCATCAGTATGTGTTATCCTACGCAGTTTAGTTTGAATTTCTTTCTTGGCTCAGAGCCGGTTTCCTTCCATACCTAGTAAAAATAATTTGAACGGCCGAATTTTCTGATTGGTTGATGGATAAATCCTGTGTCAGGTTACTTAATACCTGAGCACTCGTATATACCAACATCACAATTATAAATTGTTCGATACAGGTGTGTATATATTACCTAGAGAGAAAAGCGTTAAATGCGTTCATTTGTATATTGATAATTATATACACGTATCCATGTATATGCGCACGTCTGGTCCTGTGGAGTCGTGGGTGGATATATTTGCCACCTAACTATATGTGATTCTATGTTCATGGACTGTAAATAAAGTGATCCATATAAGATAACCATCAAACGTACACGAACTGCGAAACGCAATTAAGCACATCAACAAAGAACGTATACTGCTGAATCGTGCATATCACTGGTAAAATACATAAGAATTGTAAAACAATTGCATAACAGAAGGAGACAAAGCATGACAGTCATGTTCATCACATCCGCTACACCTTGAAGGGACGTGTGGATATCTGTATTTCCGTGGTGGTCTTGATTCCAATCATTCAGATCTTTTGATTTTCGGCTCATCAAATATTTCATGTACTTCAGATATAGCAGCTACCTCAGTAATATTGTTTGCTTCAAATACAACAGGATTATCTATAAAGGTTCAATCAGAACTCAAAGCAACAGGGTTTCCGCCAACAAACCAACCTCCGGAATTGAATTCAACCTGGTCGGCATGTCCTCGATGACAGGAAAGGTCTCTCAAGTCAAGCATGTTAACCGTGTGATTTCCGTGAGAAGAAAGAATTATTCCATTAGCGGGACGTAAATTGTTACCTTTAAGAAAAATAACATCAGCTATCCCTGCGCAGTCACTACTAGTATGCAGAGAACGAGATTTGGAAAGGGCTGCCTAATGTGATGCATCTTTATACTGCATGAGAAAAGTATCGATTTCTTGATCAAGCTCGACAAATGAGTTTGGTGTTGGAGAAGCAGTGGCAAGCTTCAGCGTGCGTACACAATTTTCTGCAAGTCCATCGGACTGCAAATGTCGCGGAGCAGTAAACAACTGCCAACACTCAAGTCCTTTAATTCATCCCTCCAAAGACTTGGTGGTGAAGTGAGTACCATTGTCGGTGACTAAAGCAGTATGCACAAATTCACAACAGAATAATGTTCTCAAAACGTGTCGCGTAATGTCTGCACTCGGTGATGAAGTGAGAAAAGCTTCAGGTCATCTGGAGTAAGCAACAATAATAATTGAAGCATAGGTTTTACTTGATAAAGGACTGCAGTAGTCAGCACGGACTCTCTGGAGTGTTTCAAGCGTAACAGGCCATGGAAGCCACTGCAATTTTTCCCCATGAATTTTGTATATAAATTTCGCACAATTTTTGGCAATGTGTTGAATATTTGGTTGTAATCCTGGCCACCAACAGGATAGGCGTGCAAACGGTTTCATTCTATCAACTTCAAATGTCCGGAATGCAAGCCCATAAGGACGTCAGGACTTAGAGTTGGTGGACTCACAGTACAATCATCAGAACAATAATCCATCCGGAGTGATGGACAAACGTTCACGGTAACAGAAAAATGCGGAAACTCTACGCCGCTGCTGTTGTGTTCAGCCACGTCTTAAGACGCAGATAACAAGACCAACGAACTTACAGGTATCGTACACAAGCGCACCCTATGTTATTGGCAGTGGTTGAACTAATAAACAGCCAGCGTCGTCAGAGTTTGAGTCTGGTGATGGAATTCTTGGTAAGTAATCAACATGGGGAATTGCTTTTGCACCACAATAAATAAATGTGTAATTGTAGAAACTAAGAATAGTGACCCATCTTTGCACCATAGCAGCAGATAACTTTGCCAGCGACTTGCCAGAATGACAAGGAAATTTTTAAGCCTCATGATCTGCTGCAATAGGGAATGAGAGTCGAAAAAGATTTTAATGAGATCTTTTAATTGACCAATATACTTCAAGAGCTTCATGCTGGATCTGAGAATACCCAAGTTTGGTTTTAGACGGACTACGTGAAATACATATAACAGGTCTACCACACTGCTTAAGAGCCGCACCTATTCCAGTTGAAGAAGCATCGGTAATTGCCGTTGAATGATCTTTGGCAGTAAACGGTTTCAAAGCAGCAGCAGTTCGAAGAAGATGAAGCAAAGTACGATGCCATATTTCGTGGTTAGTGGACCAGTAGGAATTGTTGATGGTTAACAAATTGGAGAAGGGAGTAGTACTCTGAGAAGAATTTGCAATAAAACGTGAGTAGAGTTGGAGTGCATCCAGAAGAGAACGGAGTTCTTGAAGGTTAGTTGGTGGAGGTTCATTCAATAATGGGTTGAGCGTTTTAAATCTGGCTTGAAACCATTGCGGTCAACAAACTAACCGGAGAATGAGGAAAAAAGAAAGCATGACACATATTCGTGTTAATAGTCATGTTGAATACAAAAGCTGGTGTCAACAGAAAATGGAGGTTATAAAAGTGGGTGAGCTCATCAGCAGTATGGTCAATAACACCATACTGATAGGTTTCAATATAATCGAAATCGAAGCAACCTTTTCCCGTAACAAATTTGAACAGAGAAGTCAGAAACAGTTCTTTGCACAATGTATCTCTCGAGCACATTTCGCTGCCTCTCATCAGGTACATACTGCAGTCTGTGTGTTTATATAGCAAAGTTCAATGGGCATTGTGAAGCTAAGCAACAAAATCAACAACCACACCAACACACGCACACTCACGCACATCCATACACATTAATTACCAGGGCGTGTGTTGGTGTGGTTGTTGATTTTGTTGTTTAGCTTCACAATGCCCATTGAACTTTGCTATATAAACACACAGACTGCAGTATGTACCTGATGAGATGCAGCGAAATGTGCTCGAGAGATACATTGTGCAAAAAACTGTTTCTGACTTCTCTGTTCATAATCGAAATCTTCAGTAATTGTGCATAATTTTCAATATTTTGTAGGTGAATTTGCTGACATTGCGTGACTGCTGCATCAGACTACATTATAAATTTTTGTTTGACTTGAAGAAAGACAGCAACACAACACGTTTTTGAATAAACTCTGCTACACGTGCATGTTGGTTTTTCCTACGACGCCAGTGGTTGCCATCCAGTTTAAAACATCTTATTTGTTTGATTAACTTTCACCTTTGTTACTTCGCATCCTCAACTCCGCTTGGAACAATCCGGATACTTTCCAGCGTCATTGGACATCTTACAAATATTGTCAGTCTTTTACTGAATTATTTTTGTATCGAGAATTATTGTAGTTCACCCATCTGTTCCACTACAAATTGGTGAGCCCGACGTGACAGTTTCTTTTACCCGCCTTATTTTGAATATTTTATTATGCTGACATGTCTCAGTGCAGTATTGAAGTTGGTAATGATTTCATAGAGGTATCCATCACTATTCGACTTCCCAGTTTCTGTATTTCTAACTCCTGATTGTGGTTTGTTCAGGTAAAACCTATATTCAGGACTCATGGAGTTAAGTCACAACCTAGGATGTATTCGTACGTAGTTCAGTTTATCCTAACTAAGATTGCTGAGAAAGTTTTTGATCTTGTTAATTAAATACCTTCTGAATGCCCATACGACTCCCTAAAAGAATCCTTGATAAAAAGAATTGAACTGTCAAAGAAGTTAGACCAATTGTTCTCCGATATTGAACTGGGTGATTGTAAACCGTCGCAACTACTCCGACAAATGAAACAGTTGCTTGGACCCCGGACGATTCTATTTTTGGACAACTCTGGTTGAAATACCTGCTCCCGTCTACCCGCGAAATACTAGCGTCGTTTGATTTCACCGTCCCCATTATGGAATTAGTTGACGCTGCGGATAAGATGCTGGAAGCTAACCCATCTTCCCAGCTGGCTCCTATCACCATTCCCGCCCCACCTCAGTAACCAAATGACGCACTCACCGCATAAATAGCTGCACTCACAATACAGATGCAGCAGATGATGAACCATATTTCTCGTCGAAGCCGATCACTACTTAGAGTGCGTTCATTCAATCACCCGCATCCACATACAAGGAACGGGAATACATCATTTTATTGGCACCACCGGGGCTTTGGTCAGCGTGCAAGGAAGTGTAACCAGCCATGCCCTTTCAAGTCTACCCCTTCGGGAAACACACTGGCCAGTCATTAAGGGCGATGACTGTTGCTGACTTAATTCCGAAATGTCACTCATTTATAATATCAGATAAGTCTACTGGTATCAGGTTTCTCATCGATGCCGGAGTCGAAGTGAGTGTATTTCCATGGCCAGCGGAAAAAATCCCCCCACTTAATTCACTCGCTCTGCAAGCTGCTAATGGAAGTCGAATAGCAACACACACCACGCGCTCACTTACGCCGGATCTTGGATTGCGACGCCAATTTCTTTGGATTTTCGTCATTGCAGACGTTTGGAATGCCATTATCGGTGCTAATTCCCTGCCAATTTTCGGATTTAGCGCTGATGTACCACGAAAGAATCTTCTGGATCGCACAACGTTGCCAACGGTGCACGACACACAGGTCAGGATTAATTCCTGTGGTCTGCGTTACCTCATACCCGAGAATGCACCACAATTTTCTGCGTTGCTCCAAAGTTTTCCAAGGCTTATAACTTCTTCGTACGACCCCCTAGAAGTTAAACACGAAGTAGTTCACCACATCAACACTACAGGCCGTCCTACTACTGCTCGACCGCGTCGACATCCGCCCGCAAAGCCGAAGGCAGCTAAAGCTGAATTTCATCACACGTTACAGCCAGGTATTATCCGGCCGTCAGACAGTTGTTGGTCAGCCCCATTGCACATAGCTCATAAAACGTCAGGCTACTGGCGTCCGTGTGGCGATTTCCGTGCACTCAACAGCGTCACAACCCCCAATCGTTACCAAAATTCCCCATATTCATGGCTTTTCTCTTACTCTGGATACCAAAACCGTATTTTCTAAGATTGACTTAGTGCGCGCTTATCACCATATTCCCGTGGCTCCTGAGGATATTCCAAAACGACAATCACAACCTCGTTTGGTCTTTTTGGGTTTCTCAGAATGCCATTTGATCTACGTAACGCTACTCAAACTTTTCAACGTTTTATTGACCAAGTTATCCGAGGTTTTGACTTTGTTTATGTTTATCTTGATGATGTGTTGATTGCTAGTCGGAATCATTGTAAACATGAACAATACCTCTGCTTATTATCCGAACGTTTCGTACACTTTGGAATCACTATTAATCCCCCTTGAAATGTCCTCACTGTTGATTCACTAGAATTTTTAGGACACATAATCGAATCCAAGGGCACCCGACCCCTGAACATGAAAGCCAATGCGCTACAAAACTTTCGGCTTCCCGATTCAGTTAAAAATTCCAACGTTTCATTGGTATGATCAACTACTATCGTCATTTTATACCACACTGTTCACATATTCTACAACCGTTGACTGATCTCCTACGTGGATCAAAGAAAGGTGCTGTTTTCAATGCCCAAATGTTGCGTGCGTTCAACACTGGCAAAAAAGCACTTAGCGAAACCAGTGCCTTGTCTCACTTTAATAACGACCCTAACATTCGATTGTTTATCTCGACCGATGCTTCAGCAAACGCAGTGGGAGTAATTCTCCAGCAGCTTTTCAACGAGGAATAATAACTCCTCTCGTTTTTCTCTCAAAAGCTGTTCCATGCACAAGCCAATTATAGTACGTTTGGCAGAGAACTATTCGCGATATACCTGTCGATTCGGAACTTCCGGCACTTGTTAGAAGGTCAAGTTTTCACTGTGCTGACCGACTACAGGCCACCCGTCTACGCGCTCAACCACTCACCGGATAAACATTCCCTCATGAAATCCATCATCTTGATTTCATCGCGAAATTCACAACTGATATCCGTCACATTCTAGGATCTGCCAATGTTAATGCAGACGCTCTTTCCAGACTACATATTGATGCGGTTTCAACTTCAACAGAGTTAAGCCCGGAGAAGCTGGTAGAAGCACAGCTGAACGAGGCGGAGCTATCTCATCTAGAAACATTCTCATCTCTCCGGCTGTCAACGGTTCCTCTTCTTCACTCTCATTCCACTTTCCTGTGTGAGGTATCTACTCACAATCCGCGACCGTTTGTTTCAATGGCTTGTCGTGGACCCCTGTACGACTTCCTGCATTCGCTTTCACACCCCGGATTACGCGTTACTCTCACACTCATTTCTGGACGTTACGTGTAGCCCGGTATGAACCAGGATGTATGCATTTGGGCAAAATTCTGTTTCCACTGCCAACATGGCAGAATCAGTCACAATGTTGTCTCCACACCTCGCCATTCTCCTACAACGAATTCTCGTTTCTCTCACATCCATTCGGATATTGTTGGTCCTCTACCTCCTTCCGATGGAAAGACTCTTCTGCTCACATGTGTCAATCGTTTCACTCGTTGGTCGATGGCTGTTCCCATATCAGACACTACTAGTATTACAGTTGTCAGGACGTTTCTGCTTCACTGGGTTGCTAACTTCGGTGTACCTTCAGAAATTACTACTGATAGAGACGCGCCTTTCCACTGCCAGCTCTTACGTGATATGACCCGTATGCTTGGCTGCGAACACACCAAAATGGCCGCATATCACCGACAACTGGAAGCATAATTAATCGCACGATCTTCAAAGCACAAATTGACGGAGTGTCTTCCACTTACCCTGTTAAGTACCAGATCAACAATTAAGGAAGATCTTGGAGTCACTCCGGCAGAACTATTCTATGGATCAAGTCTGCGACTGCCCGGTGAATTGTTCCAAGATTCATTTCGCATAACTAATCCAATGAACTACGTGCAAGACTTTCGTAGACATGAAGAGTAGTCGCTCAATCCCTATGCGGAAGCTTACACGGCCCAATCGTATTCTCCGTGATTTACATAGATGCACACATGTGTTTATCCGCTGTGGTTTCGTAAAGCGTTTATTGCGACCTCCATACTTTGGACCATCCAGAGTAATATCAGGCGGTGGCAAGTATTTAACCACTGATCGAGTAGGGAAACGTGATACCGTCAGCATTGACCGTCTGAAAGTGGCGTATGTGAACAGTGACATTTTGCAATCACCAAACAAATTAATACGTCAGTTTACAACGAATCCTCCTCTCCCTACTACTTTGGCAATTCCCACAATCCCAGTGAGCACATCTCTTAACATCCAGTTACCGCTAACGAACGCCAACACATCCCCGCCACATTTAACCACTCGCACTGGTGGATAATAATTTGCCTAATGGTTTCCGTTAAATCGCCACAGTGTTGTTAATTTTGCCTTTTGTCCGACCATCAACGCTTGCTTTAGATGATCCGGGGGCGGAAATCGTAGGGTTTTTATTAATCTGTAATTCATTATGCTAACATTGCGTAAATGCTGCATCAGACTACATTATAAATTTTTGTTTGACTTGAAGAAAGACAGCAACACAACACGTTTTCGAATAAACTCTGCTACACGTGCTTGTTGGTTTTTCCTACGACGCCAGTGGTTGCCATCCAGTTTGAAACATTCTATTTGTTTGATTAAATTTCACCTTTGTTACTTCGCATCCTCAGTTCCGCTTGGAACAACCCGAATACTTTCCAGCGTCATTACACACCTTACGAACATTGCCAATCTTTGGTGATTTCAGTCCTTGACTTCACTCGATATTTTTTATCGAGAATTATTGTAGTTCCACTACAATCTCACGCAAAATGTCTTTGAACACAGCTGGAGAATCGTTAAAACCAAACGGTAAAAAATCGTGTTGATACAATCCGGTTGATGCGGTAATCTTAGTCAAATGTCTTGTTGCTTTATCGCGTGGTATTTATAAATAAACATCCTTTTTATCGATTTTTCATAAGATTTTATAACTTGGCAAACGATAAAATTTGTCCTTGGTTGTTCCTTTATGCAGGTACGTTGTAGTAGGTCTGTTTCAGCATTAACATGTGGTCGCCACAAAGTCTCGGTGTAATCCCATCGCCTGCCAATTGTGTCATTATTACAGTCGCTCAGTTTGACAAGTCAACAAGCGTTACTACTCTTTCATCACACATGGATTGCAATTCTTTGCGCACAGGTTCTCGTGAACCAAATAAAATGATTTGTCTGTTAGGGAAGACTGGATCCCTCGAAACTTCAAGATTCACCTTTGATATTTGCATTCCCGCTGTGGCCTTAGAGCGGTCCATTATAATTTGCGTAATGTCGACGCCAGTAGAGAAATGTCAGAATATAGTAATCGTAAAACTTCATGTCCAAGAATAGAATGACCTGAGTTTGATACTAAAATTTCACAATCGATAGGGCCAGCGTTGGACAACTTCATTGATGTGGTGCAGCAGCCTACAGGAACCAATGGATGACCGATAATACCACAAATGTTAATTTGTTTAGGCTGCAAATGCTTCCACCGGAATTTTCATGGTGGAATGCATATTCGCGGCTTGCAGAAACGCTCAATTTTGCGTGGTTTTGGAGATATATTTGAATTTGTAAATTTTGACCACCTCACGTTTGCATTGCAATGTACACTCAACATCAGAGTAAGTTCTAATGAGAGCAATGCCACCGCGTTTGTAAATTAGTTATGCATCTTAATTACGTGATCGGCCTGTTTCCTCGTCAGTATTTTGGGTAGAAAACGGTCTACGTTATCACGTGTTTACTTCCACCTGCGGTATGGTGTAAATGTGGATAACACGTCCTACTCCATCATTATCAAAGTGCGTACTGTTTTGTTTATTGCACATTTAATATGCTTGACAGTGGCGTGGTATGTGTAGCCAGTCAATGCTCACTTATCTCACGAATAATGACCGACCTTGATGCTCGTTGTTTCTTCGACGAAAACACGTATTCTCAGTTCTATCATTTCGGCTACGACCCCTCAATCTCCGTTTCATGGACGCTTATGACTTTGCTGACTGTTGGTCTATGTACTAACTACCTGCAGACTCAGCTGATGGTTATCAGTAGGTTTTCTAATATATTTTTCAGAGCTGAAGATCATTATAATATATCTTGAACCGTCCAAATGCAAGTTCATCCCGATTTCTCTCGTGTTTTTCTCATAAATGTTGACCATAGCTTGAGCTAACTGGACGGAGCAGCTGTGAGTGATACGCAGGTTGCACACTTAGACGTCGTTCATAACTTAAGGCAATTGGACGGAGCAGTTATAAGTGACACGCCTACTACACATTTATACGTTCTTCATAGCTTAATTCGTTCGGGTGAAGCAGCTAGTAGTGTGAACTCATACTGCATGCTTAGGCGTTGATCACAGTCTCAGTCAGCTTGACGGAGCAACTATAAATGGCACGCATACAACATACTTGGACTTAGATCATAGACTGAGTCAACTGAACGGAGAAATTATAAGTGGCACTTCACAACTGCCTATGTTGAACCTCTTTGGAAAATCATCCACTTCTCGAGAATTTGAATTAGTGGCAATTATCCGTTTTACAAGAATTCAGCTTGAAATTCGTCCCAAAGGGAAACGGCCACTTTGACGCGAATCATCGATTTGTAAATACTTTTTGAAATTTTAAAACCGAAATGTCGGGCAAAGTATTTACGGTACATCAATTGTAAGTAAGCACAGTTGATGAGGAAATGACAATACATCGAATAAGTACCAAAAGCACTAGTTTGATGATGAAAGAGTTTTCCGCCATTTACGCAAAAACCACCCGTTACTGGCGTTAGCTCACGTTTTCAAATCTCATAAATACGCTCATTTCAATTTTCAACATTAAATACGTCATTCAATATACTGATAGTGCTTAATTTTGCGGTGTTTCGAAGATATCGTCGAAATAAAAATATTCAACCATACAATGTTGGCATTGCACTTCAACAATAGTGCTTACATACTTGATGTTGAAACATGTATGAAAACGTCTCCAGCTTTCTTGTCTATGCGATATTTATACTATTTCTGTTTGTTTGCAAGACTTTAGGTAGATATTGGTCGAAGAAACGTTGTTCTTAGAAGTGGTTTAAAATGACATTAGGATATGGTTGTTTCCATCTTCGGTGTATATGGAACGTCCAAACAAAGGGGTATTATGTTCCACTTTACCACCGGAACTCTTCAGACTTTACTTCTGTTCATTCTATTGCGTTGTTTCCAACAATACCGAGGTTACGTGGCGTTCATACGAAACAGTATACGGAAACAAATGAACTCAAGTGGCCTGCCGATCACTGAGAGGTATACCTCTCAGTCAGTCACAACTCGATGTTTATCGCGGTGGAAAAAGTATTTTCGCAAATATAACGATCAATTGAATCAAAAGGGTTGATTAGCATGTAACCCAAACGCTTCAGCTACAAGCTTCTCATCACTTCCCGCATGTACTTGTTCTCCATGATTTTCATGGTAAAATTTATTCGGAATGAACAGCTACTAGCGTGAACGCATACTGCACACTCAGACGTCATTCATAGCCTGAGTGAATCAGGTTGATGCAACTACTAAATTGAATGCATGCTGCATACTCAGACATTGTTTATAGCTTGAGTCGATCGGGTGGAGCAGCTACTAGTGTGAGAAAACACATTTTCTCAGAAGTCCTTCATGGGTCGGGTCAACCCGACTTCGCTATCGATTTCATTCTCCGGATACATCCGAATCAGCGATGTGTGACAGAAAAATGGTATATTTTCAGTTGAACGCGCTTATCCCTCGCAAATATTATTTCACCGTCCAGCTCCCAGTTTCAATTGGAGTAGTCCAAACACCGCTTCCATTGATTCTAGTCAGAATCAACAGCAATAATAGCGGTATATACGATATATATATGATATGTATACACATTGCATATTGTTATGTATCTATATAATCAGATATACACGTACGTGGTTATACGTATACAGAAGTGCATGTGTGCACAAATTGACGCGCCCAAAATATGCACGTGCACCCGTAACACATATATGTAGAAAAATTTGTCTAGTTATACACATATATTCACGTATATATATTTGTATATGTATGTATGTATGCCACACGTTGCCCTCTCTTTTTTACTCCACTGACCGAACAAAAATGAGAAACTTCGGTGAACTGCACATTATCGTCAGACTAATTTTGTGGTTGAGTAATGATTATGAATAATCTAAGAGGGGTAGTTTTCACTGTAATGGATATATTTGACTGCGGATTAGGTGGTTGTCATTTGAGCGTGAATTTTGTTCATCCAGGCTGGTTCGATAGCTCTAGGTCGGTTGATTGTCACGTGCCTCTGGTTTGGTTGCTTTTATATTGTTGTCTTTTTGCGGCGTTTTACGGATAATCTTAGATAATAACATGTCATGTCACTCTGAATGTGTGCGTGATATAACCTACTTTTATTAATCAGTGAGGACATGCTGAAGGTTGGCTCGATAACCAATTTTCATATGGGTGTTCTATTCTTTGGTCTTCATGCTCTCTGAAGCCATCTGGTTAAATTCTTTTGATGCATCGTGAGTTCCGGGCGAAGGTTGTATCTTCGTACCGCTATATGTCGTCGAACAAGCCGGGAACGCCTGTGGCCTGGCATTAGCACTGTTGTGGTTTTCTCCATTACCATCCATACCACCTTGGAGAATGAAATTATTTCATCAGAGGAACCCGGTAGTTCTTTTTTCAGTTATGTTTATTTTCAGTTGTAGATGATGAAGAGGACCAGGTAGTGAAGGACATGTGTCCAATCCCATCTGTTGAGGCGATACGCGATCCACACGGTCCATGTGAGTTCTGTGGACAACATATTCAAATGTAACAGTGAATACTACGGTAACAGCCTCATCTATTCCTGTGTAGCGTTTTATACACTATTTTCTACTTCATAATTTTTATTGTTGTTCATGCCTTTTCATCTTCTTCAACCTCACATGTACACATGATATGAACGAGGTTCATCGATCCACTGAGTAATCAATAATTTCCAAAAAATTACACTTCCGAGTTCGCGAGTTCTGCGTTCTGTCTGCGTTCACGGTCGGTGGCGTACAAGTCTTTGGGAGAGTTAGAATTCTGCGGAATTAACCATTTAGTTCGGCAAATTTATTTATCCGTCGCTGGAATCATCTTGGCTGTGGCATCGAGATTACTTGAGAGACACGTCAGATAGCATTAGTGGAAATCTTCATTTGGTGTAGTGGAACATTAAACCAACGTATCTCTACGGACTATTGTGAGTTATTTGTTTTCCTTTTCATTATATTTTGACCTCATGTTCACACCTGAGTTCCACATACTGTTTTGATCTGCTACATCCGAGGCCGTGAGACTATTTTTCATTCACGCGAAGTCCCCCACGGCCGCTGATCCGAAGCTGCTTATCACGTTATTACAGCCACTCGTTCCTGAGTTGTCTTCAGATCCGAGAACTGTGAGCAACACTGCAAGAGCGTGATGTGGACATTTGTCAGAATCATAGCCTAACTTTAGGTGTCACGTGAGGGCCTGTAACACGTTTTTACAGAGTTGATTCTGGATGTAGTGGAGCCACGTTTGTTGCAAGTCTCGTTGATTCAGGTTATGAGTTCACATTCTAGCCTAGTTCCTCTCAAAAAATATTCTGTTAGGAAATTTTCGTGTTACTTTTTTGTTTTCCCATTTTTCCTTCTTTTCATGGCCTGTTGTTTGTCGTTGTTGTCTTTCAGACTTCTTTGTTTAGTTCGCGTTCCACGTACAACATGCTGGATTTGAAAATGCCCTCCATTTTAACGGGAGTGGTTGTAACTTACTGTTATTTCTTAGACTGTATCAATTGTTCATCTGACATATACATATACTTTGTTTTAATCGCGGTACTTATCATTTTACTGTTAATTTCTGCGTGTTCAGCGGTCATGTAGAAGATTTTCACGATAGTGTGTTCGTCGTAGGACTAATTTGGAGAGTTATTCGACACGTCCCTTGTCCATCTCCATATCGGCCAGTGGTATGTCATGTAAGGGCGTTCAAAATAAACGCTTCACCAGAAAATGGTCCTGTTAAATTGGCTTGTCAGCTTTTGTCAAATAAGATCGACCGCTGAAATAGTGAAGTCGGCGAAACCTTTGGAATAATGTCAGCGGTTTGTAAGCGTTGGGTGACGTAATATTCGAACTGCTTCAGTAGTTGAAGCGAATAACCAGGAATGTAAGAAAGGTGCCATTAGCGTAATTGGCCTACTCGGATCCTACTCTGACCAACTGGGAACCAACTGTGGCCCACTCCAAGACGACGCTGACCAGAGTCAGACCGGCTCTAGATTTTGTTGCACGCCTACTCGGATCCGACTACTTACCAAATCTTGCTAGGGTAGGCCTGTTTTATATAGATAATTATGTACATATATATGTGTATCATGCCAAGGTGTGAAGAAATACTCAGAAGCATTCATAAATGAATCCTTCACTTACTGAAACAACTGTAAGTTCTCCACCGAATTGTCCAAATAAGTGATTGTTGTATTTGGCCTACTAGTTAAGATCTTCCACTTGTCTTGCGTGTTAAAAAACACTTTTTTACAGGAAGTAGAATGTGCATAAGTTCAATGGAATCTCCGACACCATTCCGGATGCATTCATGGATGAATCATCCATTTGCTGAAAATACTGTAAATGCTCTACCAGACTGTCCAACTAAGTTTTTGCTTGGTGCGCAATAACTCCAACGGTTTTATTTTCATTTTATGCAAATAAACAGCCACATTGTACTACCCTTCTTCAGTCACGTCATCATTTACAGCTTCTTATCCGTTACTTTGCAGATACTCGTCGAAGATAGGCAATCCATACGGACAAGGAAGATCATTAAGTGAAGGCCCGGTTTACCATGTAAACAAAGTGTATACGAAGAAGCTAGTGTACTGATCCGAACAACCGCGTAGTACATTCACAATGATGGAAAATGAATATGCATGCATTCACAACGTTTCGTTCGCTGTCGTGTATCCACGAAACCATAAGCGCCTGATCGCTTAAGCACCCATGAGGCTGCCACTGAAATAAAACTCAGTGGACTTCGTCGTCTATCTACGGTGACCAATCGTACACCGGGCAAAAATAAATGAGCATGCTCACACGGAAAATCAAGTTTTGGGTAGCCTTGAAAAGGGCCGTTTGTCTTCAAAAGGACTATGTGATTTTTCCTATGTTCCTGAAGAGCGTGGGGTTGAGGATATTGCATCGGTTGCTCAATTGCTTCGCAGGCCACGCATATGAAGTCGACGTCGCATTGCCAGTAGCTGGCACACGAGTGATGGTACCAACATGTGCACTGACAGCACTGGACTCAGTTGACGGTGTCTTCGTCCAGGTCTACGGAATCTTCCCGTAGGCAGCAAATCTGGCAAACATAGTTGTTTACGGATTTTAACGGCAACTTCCTTGTAATATGCCTCTTCCCCATCGTCTTAAACTGCTTTAAGCCACATTTCGCAACACGCTTGATACATGTTGTTTCTGAAGGATCACCTGCAAAGGCAATATGTGGCAAACTGTCGTCAGTCACTCAACTTCCAAGTGCGGTCCTCCTACGCCACGTGGAAACATGTGAGACGCTCGTTTTCACAATGACAGATGTACAGCTCAATACATCCGACCGGCACATCATTTTGCTAGTTAACGGTGTGGGGAGATTCAGACTAATATGGTCTGATGTGGGGAAAGTGCTACAGGGAGGGATACTCGAGTTAGTGACCGAGCATTTCCCAGCCAGTTTTCTTTGTTATCCTTCTGCTAGAAAAAAGAAGCAGTCGTACCAGTTGCCGAGTGATCGCACTGTTCTCCCCGGCCGCAAGTTGTCGAACGACTTCTCACCGCTTATTTGCACAGTTTGTCGTCCAGGGAGTTAATAGTGCAGTGCGAGGTCAAGATGTTTTGATAACAACCCGTTTATTCCACGAAATGTAGCTACATGCTTGTTAATATTTTCATTCCTTATACAACCCGACGTAACAGCTATATCTTGGTACATGTCTTCTGCATTTCTAATCCTACCTAAACGTGAAAGTGCTGGTGCTAGAGGGTTTAGACATCTCAGTGGCTGAAGCATCAGTGGAGGCAGTGGCGGGTAGTGCCCACCTAAACTTCTCCGCCAATCTTCCTATTGTTCAGTCAATCACGCGGTAAATCGCCACCATACGGCTGCATGGCATCAACCAATGTGAAAAGAAACAACAATCGCAGCTACCACTTCCCGTAATGACAACGTGAAATATTCGTTGTTTGGTACATCGAACATACTATATCCTCCTTTCATAAACGACCTCTTCAAACTTACCCCTATTATAGTGTCTAAAGAAGACACCTCCCGCATGCTACGCTAAAGGTTTCAGAAATGGTGAAAAGTGTTCGTATCCCACTGGCGGTTCAAACAATTTCATGCGTTCTGCGCCACCCGCAGACGGGTGATCAGCAAACATACTCCTTGAGCGTTTAATAATATGTCTGAATAAGGCATACACTGTCGAACGTTCCCAAGCCGCAGTTTTAATGTGCCCATTCTCGTTTTCTACTCTGCTGGTTATGTAGTTACCAAAGATAACAGTCCCGTTCAACAAGTGAGACGCCCGTCTTTATTCACATACTAACCACGCTTTACACATGTACTCAAAAGCGTCCTCAATTACAGACTTTATAGCTTGCAGTGACCTATTTACAGGGAATAAAATATTGTGCGTCCATTGATAGATACGGTTTCTTTGGAACGTACCCAAGTCTACCAGGTATTGAGAGCGCCATTCATTGAATGAAACCCGCAAAATACTGTGGCGCATCTTGGATAAACATCGCGGACAGCTCGCCACTGCGCACGTAAACGATCAATGACGAACGTTTGAACGGAAGGCGTCCGTGGCAACGTGTTCAACATACGCCCTAAAACCATTCGGTACCTAGCCGTCGTCTCATTAGGCATCAATGCGTAAAACCTGCCACACCTACACCAGTTGCCTCAACCAACATGGCGTGACACAGTATGAAACCGCCATAATTCAATTGGTGCGTGGCGTCAGCCAAAATGACGTCGGTAATTTTAAAAGACAGATGGAAGGAACCTGTTGGACGAAGAAAGCAAACGGCAAAAATTTCACTCTAAATAGAAAACGAATGTCCTCCTACTTTCAATAGGTCGCGCAGCTTTAAAAGTTCGTTGTGAGAATCCATCTTACCTTGCCTCTTATGTAGGTTGCGTAAGTTGTCCGAATACATCGTGATTCCCAGCATGCTTTTCACGTATACCTTCATCTCACGCGTACTTTGAAACTTTCCACTATCTCTAGGGCATGCTACTCTTCGGCTACAGACGGACGTCTATTTCTAGGATATATACTAGGCTGTCCAACTTGAAAGACGTGTGTGCTCCAGGTTTGTCTTTTCATTATGATATGCACCGCAGCGATACTGCACCATGCACGAGGCCTTGTAACAGTGATCAGCGAATCTAAAATGTGAAATTATATATATATATACTGATCACGCTTTTCTGAGCAAGTTTCTCACAGATGCGTTGAGAAATATACCAATATTATTATTATTATTATTATTATTATCATACGCCATAAAAATATATTACCGTTTGGCAGCTACAGTCCGACACGCACAGTGTACGCATTCGTACACGACACTTCCGTATGAACAGCCTGGAGGCAACTCTAATCTCCTGCGTTTCTTTGCACTTGCTGCCGTTTTCGAACTGTTGACGAAGAAATTTGTGCAGGCTTCTTGTTGAAACTTGCTCATGTCTTTCAGGTATTCCTGGAAGTTGAAGTACTTCTCTTTGAATATTTTCCGAAACACGTCCTCGTTGTTCACCGCCACGCTGATTAACTGTCGCGAAATGAGTTACAAGTAATGGATCATTTAACCACCACCTAGGTGCTATGACGTTAGGTTCCAGGAAATACAGTTTTCCACATGTCATTTGGGAAATCCATTTGTACCACCTCACAAAAACTTGCCCTAACGTTTGCTTCATCGGAGTTTTCAACTTATTTAAGTATGGAAGGAAACCGACTTTTGTGTAACAGGGCCTGCTGCCGCTTTGTTGACGCCGTTTTAGTTGTCGTTTTTGTAACTCCCGTGCATAACTCAATTGGTCTTCGTCTTATGCTGGTTCTTGTTTTCTTTTCCTGGACTGTCGCTAGAGCCCCTATTTTGAAAGAACGCTGTCTTCCGGTGTCTCAGCGCCTCCCCAGAGTTGGTCCGCGAGTGTACCTGACAATCAGAGTGGAAACGGTCGTCTTGCGTTGTGTACTGCAAAACGGTTAATTGCCAGAGACAAAGCATGTTAGTCATGTTCATCACATAGGTATATATATGATATGCATTTAGATAAGTCTTGCTGTATCTCAATACGTATCTGTCCGCATGTATAGACTGATAAGCGTGCAAACGCTTATGCATACGTGGATGTACATTCAGGGCATGTCGCTAAGATAAGTGTGACATTATTTTGCGAGACTATGTAAAATGACTCGTATTTATAGTGGAACAGATTGGTGAACTACAATATTTCTCGATGTAAAAATAACCAGTGGAATCAAGAACTGAACTCACCAAAGATTGGCAATGTTCGTAAGGTGTCCAATAACGCTGGAAAGTATTTGGATTGTTCCAAGCGGAGCTGAGGATGCGAAGTAACAGAGGTGGGAGTTAATCAAACAAATAGGATGTTTTAAACTGGATGGCAACCCCTGGCGTTGCAGGAAAAACCAACATGCACGTGTAGCAGAGTTTATTCAAAAACGTATTGTGTTGCTGTCTTTTTTCAAGTCAAACAAAAATTTTCAATTTAGTCTTGCCTAGACTACATCTTCACTAACGAAGAGCTTATGGTAGACAACTTAACCGTGGATGCTCCGCTCGACTTAAGCGACCACGCTGTAATAACCTTCGGTTACATTTGTAGTGCTCAGCTTACTCTTAAAGCATACATTCCAAAAAGAAACTTCCAAAGGATTAGAGTGGACGTACTCAAAGCGTACTTAGCTACTGCTTCGCGGGATCAGCTTAACTCATCACTGTCAGTTGAGGAAATGTGCGAACAATTTACTAACACCATTTGTGAAACGATAGACTGCTCAACATCATTCTACTCTACAACCCGCCGGAAAGCGCAACAGCAACTGCGGTCCCGAACGTTAAAATCCATTCACGCTGAACGTCTAGCTTGGGCTCGATACAGAACGCCAGGGGATCAAGATGATCGTAATCTTTATACGCAACTTCGAAACCGATTCACCAAACTAATCAGGGAAGATCGATTAGACTTCCAACGACGTTTAACTCAGCAATTCAGTGACCCCAAAAGCTTGTACAAATTTGTCTCGAACACCCGTAAAATCAAAGTTGGTGTTCCCCAGCTAGCCGGCCCGCAAGGGCTTACTTACTCAGATGGCAAAGATGCTGAAGCTCTGGCCGACTTCTACAGTGTTGTGCTTACAAGCGGCATGCATATCTGCCTCATGGCAGAAAGCGCTGACACCTCTGAAGAAATATCCACAGTAGATACCACAGCGGATGCGTGCTAATTAAACTGCGGAAGCTCAAACCCACCTCTCCCGGACCAGACAATATATCTCCTATAGTCTTTTGCCATGGGATTGCACAATTAGCTGTCCCGCTGGGCATCTTGTTAACACAGACATTTGCTGCCGGAACAGTACCCGAAAGCTGGAAATCGGCGAATACCACTCTGATCTTTAAAGGGGGACAGCGCAATCAGCCTTGCAACTATCGTCCGATCACCCTTCTATCATGTGTATCCAAAGTCCGTGAAGCGTTAGTCCACGATGCATTATCTAAGCATAATTTAACGCAATCTTTGTCCTGCAGAGAGCAACACGGCTTCCTACACGGATGCTCATGCTCTACAAATTTGCTGCTAGATGTATACCAGTGGACCCCTGCTGCCGACAGAGGAGAGGGGTCGATGCTATTGATCTTGACTTTGCCAAGGCCTTCGACCGAGTGAATCACTTTGTTGTACTAGATACACTTCGCCGCTGCGGTGTCAAGGGCAACCTTCTCCGCTGGCTAAAATCTTATTTATCAAACCGCTCTTACCGTGTGCGAGTGGGCTTCTCCGTGTCCACTGCCAGGCTCAGCTCCAGCGGAGTCCAACAGGGCTCCATCCTAGGGCCACTACTCTTCTCTATCTTCATCGACGATTTGCCATCCGAAATATCGTCTCCACTGCTACTGTTTGTAGACGATATCAAAATCTGGCGTATGGCAGGTAACAATTCTGACGCGCGCACCATGCAGGCTGGTATTGGTGCACATTATAAAAGGGCTAAATCTAACTGCATCGAGCTCAATGCCAATAAGTGCAAAGTTATTCATATCAGCCATAAGTACAATATCTCCAACTCCCTCGGTGGAGTACCCCTCCAAGTCACAGACAAAAAAATCTTGGCGTTGTTGTGACGCACAACCTCTCCAGTTCTCCCAATACCGACGCAAGCGCCAAGAAAGCCAACAGCGCACTAGCGCTTCTAAAACGTTTGTTTGAAAAATTCGAGCGATCATATATCAATCACCTGTGCAACAGCTTCCTTCGTCCTCACCTCGAACAGGGAACCCTTATTTGGCCTCCTCACTTGCAAAAGGACAAACTTACTCTGGAAACTGTTCATGGGCGTGCGACAAAGCATTCCGTAGGTTGAGTGCAAAACCCCACAATGAACGGCTTCGCGGGCTAAATCTCTTCTCTGGAATACCGCAGACAGAGAGGTGACCTAATATTAGCGTACATGATTATGAAGACCCCTGACCATCAGTGTATATCCCTGCTCACTCGTGCGGATACTAGCTCACTTAGAGGATATTCCTTGAAACTAAAAGTCAATACAGCAGACTTAAGCTAAGGCACAGTTTATTCTCGGTTCGGGTATGCATAGCCTGGAGCTCCCCACCAGAACATCGTGAACGCCACTACGGTCCCTGCGTTCAAATTCCGTCTGGATCGCTACTTTAACACTTAATCCAAATCCCAGCACACTATTCTGTACACAGCCACGCATGTATGGTCGTCTGTTGAGTAGTTCACACCTGGTTATATATGGTCATCTAGCTATAGAATTGCGTGTTTAACAACAGTAGGTGTGCGTTTATTAGTTTGTTTGTCTGTCCATTTATTCTCCGTTGTAGCCATTGATACAACCAAGAAAAGTTGCGACGTGTAACTATCCCTATGGTACAGAGCTCCCTAGGCTGGAGAAACGGAACCATCAAAGCCGTGGCTTTCTCCTACCTTCTGTCACCCATTGAACCCGCTGAAGGGAAACCGACTCTGTTCATGGACCTAAATGTATGTTTAGACAGCAAGTCGCTCTCAGCGGTCTTTTGCAATCTGATTAGCTGATGCTCGTAATGACGGTCGTTTGGAATGAAGAATTTTGGGTGTTCTTCGTGAACGGGAACGTTTTTCTTTTCGTACCCGCAAAAATTTAAATTATTAATACAGTGGGTGACCTTGAGACGCAATTTTCCCACGTAATGTGCGATCGAAACCAGCTAGCGCACACAGGTTGAATTTGAGTTGGTGACGGAGCGCGCTGCTGTATTGTCGGCGCCGTTTTAGTTATCGTTTGTGTAAGTCGTGTGAATGGCTTACTGGGCCTTTGGCTCATGCTTGTTCTTGTTGTTTCCTTTTCCCCGAATGTTGCTGGAACCCCCTACTTCGGAAGAACGCTGTCCCCTGGTGTCTCCACATTGTCCCAAAGTTGGTCCGTAAGTGCAACGGACAACCCGAGTAAGATCAGTCGGCTTGCATGTCACAACCATTGGGCAATTCTCCCTCCTAGATTGAAGTGGAGAAATGCGCGTTTGTGTACATATGCACACTAACGTGCATATACATGAATGTACCAAAAGATGCTGAATTAAAAAGAACACATACGTACATAAATGATACACGTAATAGTGTGATTCCTCGTATGTAAATTCATTTCCTATGTACACATATAAAATATATATCTATATAAACATAGATATATACAGTTGGAACAGAATTTTTTTAAATGAAACCACACAATCCCATATATAGGTTTACATGGTAATAATTATGCTCATATATACATATTTAAATATGTATATATATGGATTCATATATATATCTATATATATACAGTTTACATTTATCATTTGGCCAATTTTACTAACACTTCGGGCCACTTTCATTTCATTGGAGTTTTTCACTAATTCATGTACAAAAGGAAACACACTCCCTTCGTGAACAATGCATTTTCCGCTGACTTGTTGAGTTTTTTGGTCTAATCTGTCATAATTGAGTGTCAGGTTTGAGAGTGTAATAACTGGTCACTTTTTCTCGATGGCTGAGACAGTAAGTAGTTATGTACTGAGAGTGGCAATGGAATAGTTACAAACATTGGGAAGGTAATGAATATCACCCCACTATTCTGCTGTTGCATGAAGACTTATTCAGCTACTTCGCTTCATCAACAAGTTCCTCAGTCTTTAAGTTTTCGCAGTCAAACATATCGTTAGTTTCGGTCGTCTTGCACTAAACGTGTTGCGCAACATCTGTCGGCACAACATACGCAGCCCCTGTTTGCGAAGAGTAAGAGAAAAGCTCCTGGAACAGCCACCATGTAGGGTAGCCACGTGGCTGAACCTCATTCAGCATCAGACAGGTCGTAGGACAGAAAAAAACAGAAACGCTTTGCCAAATAAAAGGCGAAATTTTTGGCAGGTTTCATGCTTGAAGCGCGGTAGCCGAATGGCACTTGAACAGGCAATGTCCCTCAAATACTTTCTGTACAGACAGTGATCGAAAGAAAGGGTACCCATGCAACAACTGCAGCGTGTGGTTAAGCGGAGAGACACCGGATCTTAAGTAAGTGCACGTCAAGAAGGTCTCATTGCAGATTTGTGTGAAAACATGAATGCCAAATTGATCAGACTGGAGGAAGACGTGCGGGTTCCACGACGCCTTAGCAAGTCTATGTCGTATAAAATAAGCGAGTGCAGTCAGGCTGGTGAAACGGACTTCCATTTTTGTCTGCCAATCGAGTCAGTTGACGATCTGACTCTGTTCAAATGTAGGCTGGAGGATGAAAAGCCCTACAAATTGGTAAACAGGATTACAGATTTCATGGTTAATTTTCAGGTTGTGCATCTAATGCTTACTGGTGGGAGAAACTACAAAGCATGTGTTGCTAACGTCATGAGGCTTATACTACACCACGAACTAATGAAAGATATCAAATGGCGAGGTGTGAGTGGGAAGAAGTCTTTCTCCGGTACATTGTTGGCGGAGGCTGTCGTCGGTAAAATCCAATATTTCCAGTGTAGTAACTTCTAGATGCAACAATGAAGTTTTCCGCGGAAGTTACACACCAAGAAATCAAGGAGCGTATTCAGCGGTGGATCCAAAAATGAGGCAGAACGTCCATCGCAAGTGCAAACCCTTGGAAATTTTGCAAGCAGCAACCGGCGATAAAGAGAACTCTTCATGCTTCTCGTTGTAATTGTCCAGTGTATTTTTACAGTACATCTGATTCTTCTGCCTGCGTCATAACGCCTTCCAGAACGATAGTAAATGACCATGTTTGTAGTCTAATGTGGAGCCAAAGGTTGGACGTAGTATGTGCAGCTGGACGTGCAAAGCGCGTAGTTGCGCATGTAGTGTGAGTGTAGCTTTTTGAGTGTCACGTGGGCGTCATGATTTGTCCCACTGTTACTCTCAAACTACAATCGTGCTGACTGGGTTAGTACTCACTTATGCTACGCAAAGGTACAGTCACACTCATTTCATCAATCCCACCGCAGTAACGCAGAGTTTGTCACCGTGACGCAGAAGCAGAATCCGAAGTGCGGTCACTCGGAAACGCTTCAAAAGGAGAGTTGACACAGGGAGCCCGACAAAGCCTCATAGAACAACTCTTGGTTTGCCACATATTCCAAATCCCCTAAGGTATGTGGAGTGGGTGGCAAACCAGAAGTGTCAAAATAAACAATAATCACCAATTATTTTGACTGCTGGCATCATTGACATTGATTATCTGAGAAGCAGATGTTCGTTAGCGGAATTGCACATTTGAAGAAAGCTGAAGTTTCCGACACAGTCATTCATCACAATAACCCGTTGTTGTCTTCGTTTATTATTCCTATCGATTGAATGCCGAAATTTGGAAGACAGCCATCAGGTGGTTGGGGCACACGAAAAGCTCCAGAAGAATTGGCGAAAGGAGTGGGAGTAATCAAAAGTGCTGTGTGACGATTTGTTGCTCAAGTGAGCTACATATAGGCCTGTATACACGGTTTTTTCTCTTCTAATTTAGTCATTCATTTTTCGTCAGCTACACCTTTAACGAATACTAGCAGCAGCGGAATCTGATAAAAATTACTCGCGTGGGTCCAGGAAAAGATATCCAGATGGTCACTAAAAGTTGGCGGTTGCGGCAATAAGTGTTACTTGGAGGTTGGTGCCGAGTGTATACAGTGTGATGGGTGTGCACCGTTGGTGTAGCTAGCTCTCGAAGTGGGCTTATGCATTGTGTGTGGTTGATAAGAAGCTACCACGGATTTGTGGGTCATGTATAAGTAAACCTTATGATTGTACTTCTGTTGCGAGCACTGGAGTGAACCAGGATGTCCCTGGAAGTAGCGCATCGCCCGTTGTGCTCAACCAGGTAGATAGCAGCACACGAAGTGTGAGGGATAATAAACCGAACGACCTAAGTATTAATGGAAAATTTTTCAACAAGGTGAAAAAGTCGGATGGAGACCGGAGTTAAGAAGAAAAGAAGGCGGCTACGAAGCATAATCACTCACCAGTTTTGGTCACTGAAGTAAAAAATAAAACTGCTGTCGGGGTTCAGGCTGAACTGAATGTTCCCGTTACTAGCAGGGTGAGTTGTAGAGAAGTGACTGTCGTAAATCAGGACGGCCAATAAACGGAGTGGGAAAACAGAAGAAAAAATAGTGGGTAACCGGAAATCGGTTAAAGAGAATATAGAACGGGAAAGGAAAGAACTTGAGAAAGTAGAGGGGCTAGTTAAGGATATTTGTTTGAGAATGGAAGCCAAAGAACTCAGATTTGCGGAGGTCCATAACCAAAGAGTGCACCTGTTCAAGGTTATGTTAGGTCTTGAAAATAAGGGGGACTTAACCCTTAGAAGAAACAGGAATATCGTCATCAAGGGCGTCCTGGAGCCCATTGGGAAAGAAGGTTAGGCTAGGGAAAGGGCGATGAGATTTCACCCGGTGAATCTACTAAGGCAAGTAATTATCTCTGAACATTTGGCTGTTAAACGAGTAATGAGGTTAGGCGGGTGGCAACCAGATGCATACAGGCCTAGACTCATGCTAGTTGGGTTCGCATACCCCAGGCACCGGGACATTTTGGACTCGAAGGTCGGAACATCCCTGGCGAAGAGTGACCATGGGGTTATACGTCTGCAGTTTGGTTGTGTCTACGCCAACCTCCTGTCAAATATCGTAGATCTTTTAGAGGCATGACTATCCCACAACTAAGGTCGGATGCGAAACAGTTCAGTTAGGTAGATTTGTAACGAATAGACTTGTGAGAAGTAACCGAGAGCGCAGGGAAGACAACACCTGATATGAAGGTTTTTATCAATGAGAAAACGAGGCATGTGACCTATGACGTAACGAACAGAAAAGGTGGACTAGGATAATATATGGAGGAGTCAGTATGGTAGGGAAGGGGACAATACTGTGTAGAAATAATATATAATATTCTTTCCCGCCATGAAAAAAGAACTAACTAACGTAAGTGTGCTGTATCAGGGGTTGACTGTCTAACGTATGAAATGGGTTATCTTAGGACATAGACAATGACAAAACTGTGAAGCAAGGTGACGTCTCGCGATTTCGAAGTGAGTAAGGTCTAATCCTTTGTTGGTGGAAGAGAAAATTTTGAACGTTTGTTTCTGGTACACTAATAGTTTCTGTCATGTCGGATGTAGTGCAGGGTGTGTCAATAATGGAAGGGTTTGAAATAGGGTCTGATAAAATAGGTTGTGTCGGTTGAGTTGTGTTCGTAATGAGAGCCAGTTGTCGGAGGGATACAGTTTCCTCACGACCATCTAAAATTCGAATGTGGGCGTATTCGGGGTTGCTCTGTAACAGTTGAACTTCTGCTAAGTGGTCGTACTTGAATGTTCGGACATTCTTCCGATATAGTACTGGTCCGGACGTATTGAGCCACTGAGGCAGACTGGTTCCTGCGGGCGATTTTGGATTATGCAGAAAAATGCGTTCGTGAGGAGTAACGTTGATAGCAGTACACAGCAACGGCTTGATAGCGTGCAGCGCGTCCGGAAGCACGTACTCCCACTGGTCAACCTTCAGTGCTTTGGAACGCAGGCAAAGAGAAGCAGTTTTCCATATAGTGTCATTGAGCCTTTCAATTTAGCCATTGCCTTGTGGGTTGTAACTCGTGGTCCTGCTAGTGGATATACCCCAGAATTATTTCAACTCCTGCGACATAAATATAGATCCTCGATCGGAATGAACGAATGAAGGCATTCCAAACATGGGAAAGAGGTCTGTTAATCGGGTGATGACAGTGAATGCAGACATATCTGGGCATGGAAAAGCGGATGGGAAGCGGGAGAATTCGTCGGTTACAGTTAGTATGTAGTGATTGCGAGTGGAGGAGGGAATCGGTCCTTTGAAATCAATACTAAGACGTTCATAAGGCTGCGTCGCTTTAACTAAAGGACTATTGGAAGGACTGTAGAATATCGGTTTTAGTTGGGAACAGACGGAACATTGTTGAATAACAGACTTGACATTGTCTGGGGAAAACGGCAAATTCTTTGTTCGAACAAAATGAGAAACGAGTAGTTCCGAGGCGGCAGAAAGAATCATGGAACTGCTTAAGATAGTTGACAGAAAGAGTTGGTGCACAAAATGCTCGAGATAGAGTGTCGGCCTCAGGATTATCTGAGCCAGGGCGATATACAACATCATAAGAGAATTGGGGTAGTTCGATCCGCCATTGTTGAATTTCGTCATTTCTGATCTTTTTAGCAATTTTCGTATCATACATAAAGGCAACAGAACGTTGATCGGTTAGTAGCTTGAACTGTGTTCCAACCAGGTAGTGTCGCCATTTCCGGATGGCTTCGGTAGTGGAAAGAGTGTGTGAGAAAAAGTCAACGGTGCGGCCACTCTGATTTAGTGTAGCATAGGATGCTATATCTGAGGCATCAGTTTCAACGACAAGGGGAACATCTCTGGCAGTGGAAAAGAGTGAGTCTTGAACTGGTTCGGATTTAAGGAATTTGTGGGCGGAGAGTACATCGTTGGGTAGTGGAAAGCTCCTGTCGATAATCAGTGGGTGGACTTTATCTAAAAAGTGGAAAAACCACCGCGAACAGTATGAGAATTTCCCAACCACTCTTTGTTGTGCTTTAGAGTTTCCAGGTACATGCAGCTTGATTAGCGCTTCGAATCGATCGGGATCTGGTCTCACGGATCCTTTGGATATTTCATAACCTAACAGAAGAATTTATTTGGTAGCAAAAACATACTTGTTTCGATTTAGTGTTAGTCCGTATTTATCGGCCACTTGCAGAAAATGATTGGGATTAATCTCGTGATCGTTCGCAGCTCGAGTGTTTCTCAACGTATCAGCTCGTCTATCGTTCGCTGGAAACATGCAATATCATTGGTCACTCCAAAAGGGATACGGCGGAATTGGTATAGGCTATTGCACGCTTCAAAAGCGGTATATTGTCTTTCGCTCTCGTTAATGGGTATTTGGTGATAGGCGCCATGGAGGTCCAGCGTACTGAAAACAGTGAATTGTGAAATTTTCTCTAACACGTCGTCGATGTGAGGGAGGGCATAAGTGTTTGGGTAGATGAACTGATTAATAGTTTCGCTATAATCGACGACCATGCGACGTTTATGGCGATCATTTGTAGTGACCAAAACTTGTACACGCCACGGTGATCGCGAAGGTTTGACAATGCGGTCTAGTAACAATCTTTCGATATCGGTCTGAATGAAAACCTCATCACGGTGTATATGTCGTCTCGACTTAGTACGGATTGGACGACAAGAGGGATCGAGCTGAGCGAAGAGGAAGGGAGCTGGAGCAGTAACTGTAGCCAGGCCACACGGTGAAAATGAGGGCTGAACACCCCGAAAGGATATTTCCACAGATTTGTATCGCTGTAAAAAGTCATGCCTTAATAACACGTCAGCACACAAATTGGGGAGGATGGACAATTTAACACCCCTGTAAGGTGAACCTTTGTGAAATAATGAAACGAGACAGTGGCCTTTGGTGTTGTTGGTTATTTATGTGGAAGCCAGAACGATTTGGCTAATTGATGGCAATTTTGTCCATGGATTTCGAAGTACGACCGCTTCAGAAAAATAGCTTTCCGAGCTCCCTGTGTCAACCAGCGCTTGTAGGGTTATTCCATTGATTACCACTTCGGTGATGGCTTTGGTATGGCTAATCGGAGCTGCAGCAGTGACGATAGAGGAAGTAACGAGTGGAGAAACAGATGCCTTGTGTTTCGAATGAGTGGCAGAACGACAAACCTTCTGGTAGTGACCCCGTTTCCCACATGATTAACAGATTGAGTCTCCAGCTGGACATTTGTGGCAAAGGTGGCGATCATACCCACAGAAGAAGCAGTTAGTTCGGGCTGCAGTTAGTGTAGTTTCATAATGACTGTTAGGTTTCTCGGCAGAATTTGGTGAGGCGTTGGTTGTAGCTGTATTGCAAATTGGAGGTTGAGATTGCGCGAACGAATGCGATTGTTGCTCAGCCAGGTCTAAAGCCTTCGCTTGATCGTAAACGGATTTTACGTCTCAAGTTTTGTGTTCAAGCAATCGTTGATGAATCGAGTTGGATAAGAGCCCAATTATGAAGGCATCGCGGATAGCGTCCTCTTAACCTTGCAATCCTTGGCAAGGTTCCGGAGTTTTTGTGTGAACTGGTCGAGAGTCTCATTGAGAGCTTGTTTACAAGTTGTTAAAAGGTGGCGTGCAAAAAATTCAATCTTTTGTATATAGGGAGAGTGGGGTGTGCTGATACCAGAGTCATAATCAGCACAGTGAGAGATGAATTTGTTTACGGCGGTGAACAAGAAGTGTATAGGCGTTTTTAGCTTTAGTCAATTCAAGAAAATTTGAGGAAGTATATAATCAGTGTTCCCATACGCCACCACTGTCTGTGAAGTTTGGGTCGGCATCAAATCGGTCTGGTCGTAGCAGACGATCCATTATAATTGATTGATTAAATTGTAACGAATAGACTTGTGGGAAGTAACCAAGAGCGCAGAGAAGACAACGCCTGATAGGAAGGCTTTAATCAGTCAGAAAACGAGGCATGTGTTCTATAACATAAGGAACAGAAAAGATAGATTAGGATAATATATAAAGGGCTCAGTATGGTATGGAAGGGGACAATATGATGTAGAAATAGTATATGACAAGATTTTCATGGTACCAACGATGTCAGCAAAGCCTAGACGGTAATTAAAGATTATCTTATGCAACTGACGGACACGCATGCACCGGTACGACGTAGTCGGCATAACGGCAAGTCTGTGGTAAAAAAATGAGGTCGAAAAGGAAACCCTGGGCTGTATACAAACAGTCGGGGGGTACAGCAGGTTTTCTCGGTATAAAGCGGTTAAAGGGAAATATCCTGAAGTACGAACTGGAGGAAAAAGTTTGAAATGAGTCTGATAAATAACTATAATAAAAACCCGTAAACCATCTTGTGGGGTGGTACATATTCCGGGCTCTGGAACTGCCGCAATCAGACTCAGCAAAGGAGCTCCAAGAGGGCCAATGATGGAGGAAGCTGTAGTAGAAGGGGAAGAGAGTGATGATAGATTAGATTGACTAGGCTTGTGTAACGACCCCACTTGACAGAGAAAAGCAAGAACAGACGCAAGACCACGAGCAGTATCTCTATCACAAACGAACTCGACGATATTGCAAAACTGCACGAAAATCAGTGCGCAAAAGTCGGAACCCAACTCACGCAGCTTTAAACCCCCAACAAGTAAGGGAAATGACGGCCTTCAAACGCGCTTTATTTACTGCTCAGCCCGAAGGCAAAATTGTGATTTACAGCAACTGTGTTTATAGGTATGGATTGGCCTTG
>JTDE01004606.1:52291-65623 GCA_014338405.1 Paragonimus skrjabini miyazakii | reverse complement strand
AACCTAGCCAATCGGAGATGAATTGGTCTCATGCAACACCTGATAATGCATTCACCACCATCATCTGACCGTACGACTCACAACCGATTGCTTCAGAATAGATTCAATCTAGTCTCTAACTGTGGACAACCATTCGGGCGCTTTCGGGTGTTATGGCCATCGTATGTGGTATCAAAATTAATCGTCTGTCTTCTATTGAGATGTTACTTGTAGGTTGATACTTACGATGCACAAGAGGTAGACGTTTGCGCGTTGTCTAGTGTATTTCCTAACGTTTTAGGCTTGCTTTGTACGTACACTGATTGATCGCCACCCGTATTTGATGATGGTGTTTGTGTGGCTGATTTCGCTCCAAGCGGAGGCGAAATATTTCGCAATTGGTTATCTAAATTATGCCTTTTAGCACATTACTTATACCTGAAAGAGTAGACTGCTTTCGGGGTGCGTAACATTGAAAGCTTTATGATGGAACTTTTTTATTGATCCAGTACGAAGCGGTATACCTTGAGTAATGCTTGAGGTAGTTAAGTAAGTGAACATATATCGAAGGAAGTCAACAGAGTGAGACAACCAGAATTTGCTGAGGCCAATGAAATGTCTCCCCATCGATTTCCTGTTGAGGCTACAGACAACCCAATTTCTGCAGATCCTCGGGAAATGATTGAAGTCGAAGAAGTCGTTATGAACTGCATCATCCGTTGAAAAGTACATAAAGAAGCTGCGTTCAGAAGAATGTCTCGAGAAAAAACTTCATAAGAATTCATTTGTCATTGGAAAGAACTTTTATGAGGGAAATTTTGAAAGAATACTAAGCTATGAATGTGACTTATTTTCACTTCTAAAGCTAAAAGTAGGAGTGAGAAAGCCTACAATTAAAATCGCCGGATTGGCCTGTTGAAATTAATCGAGATCCGCAGAACTGTCGGAATATTTTCGAGGAATTAAGATGCTGTAACCAAATGCCGGAAGATTTACTTAGCGAATTTTATCCGGGCTGAAGTGTCGGTGAGAAATTCCGTGATCTGCTTAAGCAACTGAATGCAAAGGAAGAAATTGTATTTAAGGATGCCAGTTCTAGCATAATCATCGTATTTTTCAAAGGTTTTTCTTTACAAACTCACGAAGGCTTGGAAAAGCATTCTCTCTCATTTAAATACCCCAAAGACAATCTTAACTTACATATGACCAACGCATGAATTCAAATTAAGCCCTCCAAACTGTCACCGTAAAAATGACTCTCATAGACCAAATCCGACTTAACTTTTGTTCCTTACATCGAAGACATTAGTTTGCACCCTCGTTTCTTTCTTTTATATTGAAGGAGTAGGTGAAAATGGGCAAATGTATCGTAATCCGGCGAAATTTTATAGGTCCTAATGAAACTGGATTGAACGAGCTCTAGGCGTGTATACAACTATCTGACCTGCAGCGTCGTGAGTATGTGCTATTGTTGACGAACGGACATTCAAACGCTCATCAGTTAATACAAAACGACTACCCTAAAGGAATCAGATAGGTATAAAACGTTAAGACAAGAAGTATCTGACGAAAATGAAAACCATGGATATCGCTGTATTCGTCAGAGGTGAAATGTTAGATGAAGTCACTTGAAGACTCGCAATTTCTGTGGACAAAATAAAAGTACGCACTTTCAGGCTATTCGATGTAAGATATTCCCTAGTAAACATTGTCACTTTACGGCAAATGTAGTTAAAGTTAAAAACTAACAAAGAAACGCAGCTCAACAAACAGTCATGTTACTTGAATCGAAAAACAAGTGACGATCACATTCAAATAAGAATTTTCAGCAGGCGCAACAAACCGTCTTGATCGAGACATCTGACTAGTGTACAGAGACTCATAATTATGTTACCGGGAAGATAACATGTTAGGAAGTCCAGTCGTTTTATCCAGAAGGCCAAGTAAACCACGAAAAAAATGGTGAAAGAAGTGATAGCCTATTGTGCAAATATTCATTCAAAAACCCACTTGCTATGTATGAAAATAAGAACTGGAACGACAAAAACTATTTTTTTAAAAGCAAAATAAAAAAAGGACATATAGTAGAAAAAAGTCCAATGGTAGAAAAACTTTTTCCCCACAGAAGTAGAAGTCTAGCGAATAGATTTAATCACAGCCAAATGAACGTGCTTAAAAAAGGACATACAAAGAGTTTACCAGAACCCATAGTGTGTAACAAACCCATCCATGAATCGAAAGAAAGAACACGAGTAACAAACAGTAGTAAAAGATGTGGAAATTGAATTGAAAAGGCACTGAGGACAGGTAATTCGACCTCGCCGTGGAACCCGCCCAAAGGATGGATGAACCTAGTAGAACTGAATGAACAAATCCATGGAACCATCTCGCCATTGAGTCTGTGCCGGATAGTGGACGCCACAAACAGGGCAAAAGTTGAAAAGGCTGCACCATGAACCAACACATTGTTCACACAACATGTGCTACAGGGCGAAAAAGTAAATATACCACGTAGTAAGAATAGCAGAATAAGAGGATAGAGTTGCGAATATTACACACATCATGTCTAAGGCAGGATGATGACGTAAGCAGAAAAAAGTAGCTTGGTATGTATGTAGAGCGTGTGTTACAGCTGAAGTGAAAACCCGTACGATGGATGCAACACACAACGTGTTCAATTTTTTTTAGAGCTGTACAGTTACGGAGTTCGTTCTGGCAGTATTTGCACATTTTCAGTTATACTAAAGTTTGATAACCTTGACAAAACTGGCCCAAGATCTGACTAAATGTTCTGATGAATAACTGCGTCATAGGCAAAATAACCTACTCGTGAAGGTCAACCAATAACAAAATAAAGATGACTTTTTTGCTTGTACAAGACAAAAAACCGTAACTCCATATGTATACGACAGTTTAACAGTATACCACCATTTTCAATACGTGAAACGTTGCCAGTGCAACGTCCATGATGGAACGACAAACACTTTTTTAATAAACGGATCGTTAAACACGATAGTCAAGCCGTTTGACTTCATTCGTATTGAATTTGGTGCGGATTATCTGTAAGTGGTTGACAAATGATTTCATTAGGTACGTCCTCCAAACGAGTTTACAAGGCCGGAACCTGTGAAGTGTGCTCACTAGACATAATGGAGTAAGTTTTCAAAAAGAGAAGTGCCCAGCATTCTACGCTTGTCATGTTGAGACACAGATGTCGACTAAGCTTAGCGACGAATTCAATGTGGCAATCACAGGCATCTTTCTGTTGAGTGATAGCAGATCACGGATATCAGCTACAGGTCGATCGTGAATAGCAAAAACAATTAGCTTGTCTGTTAAACGATCAGGGAAGTTGCGCCCGCAGCACCGCACTTGGTTAAGATGTCGCAACGTAGATATGACAACTCAAACATGTGGCACCCACACTGGATAAGAATTAAGATAAAAGCATGAAAGTGTGACTGAACATTGCGGATTAATGAGATACAAACCCGCGACCAAATAGTACGACCCCACATTGTTCAGCAGTTTTATTCCATTAAAATCTATTGCTCTCATTTTTGAGGTCAAGCTGCTGGTAGCTAATTAAGGGCAAAACGGGAATGTTTGTGTTTATGAAAGTTATTGAAAAAAGATTGAGTGAGCAATCACGACAATAGTACAAGTCCAACTCGGAATGTTTTTCGCTGGAACAGCCAGTAAGAAACGTTCTTTTTATTTCCACCGAGAAACTCCATACAACATATTGAAATGTTTATAATAAAGCAGCCGGGCATAATTCGGTTCAAATCACATCATCCAAGTCTCGGATAAGCATTCAACTCAAAGATATATTCGAATATCCTGACACCTCTGTGTGCCCGCAGAACAAGTATGATCCGCGGATTCCCAGCCGGATTTCGATCAAGACCACAGACTGACCAATCTAACACACGCAATATGAAAACTTGTAACCGCATTTTTATGATGTCCGACACAAGTATAGGAACTTTGCTTTACCGAAAAATGGCTTCCATTGACAAATGAGAGGCAGTCAAAGCTTGTTCAATATGCGGACATAAAATTACCCTTTTGTTTGTAATTAGGTGTAGTCGATTTACTCAAGCTCGTAGCTGTGATTACTGAGCGCTGATCACTGGGGTTTTTACTCACACATCTCATTCTTCTACAAAACTCACACCAGCACCACTTCCACGTACGAAAGCTGTCCAGTCTGAATTTTCTCTCGTCACCAAATATCACAAGTTCCCAACGGAACATCTATGAGATGCGAGATCCTCTTAGCTTTAAGTGTCGCTGGATTTATTCGCGGTTAATGAAATTTGACACTGACATTCTTTGGTAGCCCAAACAGGGGCAGCATCACGGGTCCTTGGATGGCTCCAGTCAAAACTCTCGGCACAATTACGGCCTAAAGAACTCGTTGTACTGGTGGACAGGAGATAGGCTCTTCCTCTGTATGGTCCAGATAAAGTTAATGATCGCCTCTTTTACGGCTATTCGTGGTTGTTTAACGGACTCCTGTAGGATCAGACTAATTTGCTTGAAAGCTAAAGGGTGGCCCCTTCTAAGTTTACTTAGCGTTGCACCCCTTGCAGTTAGGAAACAGCTCGGTTGACTAACTGTGTTTGCTTGAAACCACCATGCCCATCCATCTGCTTCGCATAATCGAACCAGGGATAATATCTACCGGCAGTATTATTTCTCTTTATATTAAAAGTTGACGTGAGATAAACTGACTGTGTTAAGTTTTTGGGATCAGCAGAACGTCACAAAATGAGTGCACCACTGGTTATTTTATGGCTGTTTTTCTCATTTATCTCAGCAACTATATAAAAACAAACATTCTTGTTCCATTTGTGATATTCTAATATACCTTGCACATACCAGCACTTGGACTCACAAAACGATCGCATTGGGTTTAAGAGGAAAACTGGATGGCTGTAGTTTTTTTTTGCGAGGTGCAGCACATGACCATCGTTAGCTGTTGCACTTTCAGTTTGTTCATAGACTGCTTTCTGATTAGACTGTAAACGAGTGAGCATGCAACTGTTTCAAACAAGTAACCTATCCAACAATAAACCACTTCTTGCGACGTCAATCGCTATCAGTATAATCGAGTGGACAACTTGTGCAACATCAGAATGTAGAACGATAAAGAATATTCCGTCTCACGCAAAACGAGGGTAGATGTAGCTGGAAGAAGTGCTTAAATAGATGCTGTACAAAGCAAGTAGCAAGCACAATGATCACAAAACGCAGAAGGATTGTTGCAGATGTGCATAGTATAAGCCAACCAACTACAAAATATTTCTGTGCCTTCTGGACACAATAGGGCATTAATTAGCCTATGTTCTCATGGTACGTGACAAATCAATATGCGAGCGCTCCTGTGAGATATGAACAGGAGAGGAGTGGAATCAAACGTCAAGCAGCAAGTAAGACACTTCACTTTAAAAACCGAGTAAAAATCCACACCAAGCTATTAGAAGAATCATAGTTTGCTCAACTATAACGATGTGAAAATCACACAGAATGAAACAACTCACACTACATTGCAAAACACCAGCATGCGTGTATTTCTTGAAACATAAAGTACATGATTGTTCTGAGTTGGTAAGAGATTGAGTCTTGAATGGCTAAAATGAGATAAGAGAAATAATAAGTTAACATTAAAAATTCACGAATATAAGATTTGTGGGAACAGTTTAGCGTATCAATAAAACGAACTACAGTAATGACGTGACTATACCACATTGCATTTGTGTGTGCCTTATGCATCCAGAGATGTCTTTGCTTCTTATAAAAGTGCGAAAGACCCAAGGATAATCGCCGCATGTTGCCTCGAATACCGATTGTTCCTCCATACCATGTTTCGGTTCATCTTTTTACGCCAAAACATTAGGTTGTTTATACATAGTTAACACGTAAGGAGGGACAAAAGGGCCACAAAATAAGAAGAAAAAAAGTATTGTGTAAGGTGAAGGAAGAGACAGATATGGAGGGATAAGCAATAAAACTTACGACGATGCACACAGAGACAGCCAACATGAGCGCCAATGACTTCTGTTCTTCGCCACACCAGACAGCGTCCCCAATCAAGGGTGTTTAGGGCACTTCGGGCCTCAGCCAGGAACGCTCTAGTGAAACAAGCTTCGGTGCGATTGCCTTTATACCCCGACCCTAAGTCACACGCTGATCACCGAGCAGCTACTTCCAGTCTAATCCACCACTAGGAAATAAGACGCGATGTGGCAGGCGGTGAGCTGGCATTCGTAAGATGTGGCCAAGTCAACCAAGCCTAGGAGACGAGATCAGCATTCTCAAGGGTCGACAGAGTTTATCCGTTCCGAAGACACGTCGTCGAACTTCGTCATTGCTGACACGGTGCTCCCACCACACACCGCTAATATTTCGGAGACACCGATGATAGAAAACGGACACTCTGTGAACATCCTACGTGCGAATAGACCAAGTTTCGGAGCCGCACAATAGGACAGCCCTTACAACTGAACTGTAAAGTCGGCTTTTTACAGAAGGACTGGCATCATGCTGACGCCACAGATGGCGTAATTTGGCCAACATCACCTAAGTCTTCGATATGCGATTTGTGATCTTATTAGACACTCCACCAGCTCTGATACAACTCAAAAGATACGTAAACCCCTCGACTACTTCCAACTGTTAACCACCACGAATGAGGGCAGGCGCAGTCTTGTCACTCTTGTAACAGCAGCCTGCACTTAATAGGCGCAAAGGCCATACCAAACTGCCAACCCAAAGCCTCTAAGCTGCACAAGGTGTTCTGGGCATCCTGTGAGTCCTCACAGATTAAGGCGATGTCGTCTGCATAGTCGAAGTCTCGAAGTCGAGCGCCTGGAACTAAAACAAAATCCGGTGGCTTGAATAGATCTATACATCGATCATAATCCGTGATAGTAATACTCGTACCAACCACTGTGCAACTGAGGCTTATTTACCAGATCCGTTTTTGCTCAAGAAAAAAGTCTCATCGATTGTCGTCACATGAATCAACTTGTAACCATGCTGAGGCTTAGTGTGTTTCACGAATGTTGATCCAGCACATGGATATTAGGAAAACAGTTGGTCTCAGTGACCACTATCGAAGTGATGGGCAGCTAGTTCTACATTGTGTGATCGCAAGAGAACTAAGAACGCCGGGCAATCGAACCTACGATTCATGAATAGTAGTCTGAACGCTAATCCGCTCAACGGAGTCGCAGTCACCGGGGTTACACGGGAACGTGAGGAATATTTCTTTAGCCATTGCACTCCTCTTCTCGTGGCCATTTACAGTTGGTCTGTAAATCAGCACACAACCACCACGGACCCCAAAGGATTTGAAAGTTGTACTTGATCTCCGTGGTAACCTTATTTTGAGGCCACTGTGGATGCTGGCTAGTATGCAAGTTAACTACAAATGACTAACTGATTTTAGCTCACCAGAAGAAGGAAGTGTATCAGTCGAAGAAAATAACTCATATACGCTCTTGTAACCTCGGTTACCGCAAATCGTAGTCCAAAGGATAAGTACCTGTAATATCATTGGGACACTTATCCGAGGGTCGTCGGTTGGATTCAAAGCGTGCGTGACACTGATTAGACCGAACAAAGTGGAAACAGCTGTCCACTAGAACTAACTGCATGCAAGAAAACTTCCCTTAACTTTTTCAGGTTGATGTCCGGAAAACTATGGAAATTTATGGTCAAGGAAGCTCTCTAATATGGCAAAGCACAATAGTTAACAGTGTGTGTTGGAGCTCTACGTGCACTGAGTCAATGTTGTCTTTTGCACCTACCTCTCATCCGCTACACATAACGAACGCCTTCCATTCGGTCCCTGCGGCACGTTCAATCGATCGGCTCTCTGTCCACCTTAGTTTGCACTAGGACAATTCATGGCACGTGCACCAGAGGCGTGCAGTCACAGCAGTGATGTGCGTTTGATAATGTAAATCCATATTTGTCCTTATAGCTTTTCGGGGCAACAATAACATTTTCATGCCCATATGCTGCTGACCATTGTAGTAAAAAGGGACAACAAATTGTCTGTGGACAGATTTGCGCGTGACTCAGCTAAGGCTGGGCAAGAATCGTTCCGGTCGGTGGGTGTGCAGTAAAGAGTGATTAAGATACTCTTGTAGGAAGAGGATTATCTATCTTTTCTCCGAGGAAATGAGACATCAAATTGAGAAAGCAACCGTTCTCACGTATTCTCGCTAGGAATCCTCGCAAAAGGTAACGCGACAACGACACATCTTCAAATGATGAAGTGAAAACCGCACGTAGGTGGATGTATGTGAGCGATAAAAAAATTCATTCCCTGGTGACTCCTACACAGCATTTGGAAGTTTTGTCCAACGACAAACATCGAGAATCCCACGAACAGCTTTAAGCATTCAGCGCAATGATATTGGTGTGAAATTATTCGATGTGCGGAACATTGTAGTTGCGTCAATCGAAGTCCAACGGTGCTTTAATGTGGATCGGAGCAATAATCGAGAACGGAAACAAACTAAAGTAAAATGCGAACACTAATTCGTCATCAGTCACAGACAGATAAGGGTTTACCAGCTGAGAGTGGTCATAAACACAGAGGCGGGTGTTAATAGGCGAAGCCATCCTAATCATAGTCACCTAACACAACTCGGACGTCGTACGCTCAAGTGTGGAAAGCGTACGCATAGCTGGGATCGTAATATGCGTCAACGGGATAGATTATAGTCAACGTCTAAAACACACTGTTAGATACGTGAGCCACGCGTTACGATGGAACCAGCAATAGTATGTGGCAATTAAGCAAAATTTAGATAGGACTAACAACGATAAACCGACAGAAACCTACGACTTCTAAGTTTCAGTTCACTTAAGCCATGTTTAATGCACAACCCTAGGTAAGTCTGAGTGCTCTCCGTTACATTTTCTGGAACCAGTCAGACACACAATTACATGACAAACCTGGATCAGTAAGATGAGAGGATACCGCTAACAAAACATTCGATAAGCCTACAAAAGAAATTGTATTCTAGCTGTTACACAATATAAGCAACGCGATGTAAGTGCAACAGTAAGCATCAATCATTTGTAAGCTGAGGAGCAAGATGAATCAGTAGCGGTCGAAACGGTGGTATGCAAGTATTTACAGATTTGACGGTCAACCTTAAAGTCGATGAAACAAACAGGCTCATTTTAATTTCAATAGATCACGGTGTAAGAACGAAAATAGACTCACGGGACCGGATAACATCCTACATGTTGTTTTGAGTGTGCGTGCATGATAAACTAAGCAGGCCACCTGAGAAAATAGAAAATAAAGCAATAATATCAAAGCCGTAGCAATTCAATAGTAGAGCAATAACTGTGATCGTTTTAAGCAATCAGCTACAGACGAATTTCATGATAGTATGTTGTGGGAAACTCAAAGCTGCGACCTTCATTTCAAAACACGTCGTGATGCGGCAAAAAGTTATACTTCACACGTATGACACGCGAAGGAGGACTAACTTATTAACATGAAATTCAGCCACCAACAATATGCGAGATTTGCTGGGAAAGCATTCAGTATCACAAGCATAAGATGTTGTGAACAGATAACATCTGTAGATATGTAGCGGTCCTCACAATGTGCATCGTCACACAACGACAAACTATTCGATGTACAATACCGAATGATCAGAGTTCACTTCTGCGTTACAAATTATAGCAAATAACTGCTCTTAAACCAGTGTTGTCCGGCTGACGTCAAGTTGCAATTCGAAGATTTGTTATGTCCTCTACTGTCTTCATACTATACAACAAGTGGTAAATGCATTCCCTTAGGTTATTGCATGAAACATTCGGTAGGTTTACTTGCTGGTTAAAAATGCATCATCAACTTAAATTGAACCGGCTATTTGCAGTTGGTTCAGGATTCCGAACTGAATGGTCGGCATGATCGGTAGCAATACTGACGGAAAACAAGACCCACTGTATTATGGGTGGGTCAAAAGACAACAGCACCTAAACAGTTGCAGGCATTTCTCAGCTAGACAAAAGACGAGTCTACAATAATGGAGACGGCCAATGCTGGGGAATATCCCATTTTCCCTAGGAACTGTGTATTCTTCGAGATATTCTCGAAAATATTTCATAATTTCTAACCTCCGAGCCTTCTGCATTACTACTGCAAAAAACGGTTTTGCAGCTTTATGACCAGCTTATTACTGACTAATGCACTGACCTTTCACTGAACCAATTTCTAGGATTCAGTTATTTATAAATACTGAGGTTCATCACTTACGTTTCCTCTCCGTATTGGGTGTTCATACGTAGTTCTTTCAGATCTCATGTCTCCCCTGTTATCCTGATTGGGTTCGGATAAATAAGACTCACTTGCTTCCCTATTTTATGACGATATTCATTATTCAGTTTAAACTAATTGCAGTCATGACAATTAGCGTGGAAAAGTGATGTTGCAGTACGAATAAAACAAACACCTGATCAGGTAGGCAAAAACAAAGTAGATGACAAAGTTCATGCAAGCAGCTTTTAACAGTGCATGGACGAATTTACCATCACAAATATTTACATGTATCAAAATGCTATAGCTGACCTTTAGAATGCAATATAAACTTGTCAGAACGATGCTATTGAAGAGAGAGCCTTTCTGTGGGGATCCGACTCCCAGGATGAACAATACCCAAGGTAAAGATGGATAAACGTTCCTCATTATTAGTGAACACATCTCAACGGCAGCTAGCGCAGAACCCTGAAACAACAGTAGGCAGGATCATTTAAGGTATAAAGTTCACAAGACATGCTGCAATACACATTCTTACACAATGCCCTTCGGTTCAAAATGAAAGAAAACTTTATTCCAAAGGATGAAAGAAACACTCTAGGAATAGGCGAATAACAAACGGAAAAAATCGTGTGCAAAACGTTTGGTGGTAGAAATAGTTTGTAAAGAAAATTAGCACGAACCAGCGTGTTCCCAGCCATAACTAGTTTCTATGTACATTATAGTCGGTAGACTTGCTGCAGTCCGGGAAGAGTTGGTAAGGTTTCGCTTAAAGAGAGGACGTGAAGATAAGATTTTCACCAATCGCCAGCAATTCACATTTTTCTATACCACATTGACATGTTGAACCCAACGGACCAATTTGTGCTTCTGTAATCGCTTCAGTGCAAGGATGTGTTGAAAAAAGTATGTAAACATACTATAGATGCTCAGAATTCAGTTCGAAGTGGTTTACAGGAAGCTGCCTGACAAACTTAGCAACAAGAGCCGCGTTCTTCAAGGCTTTCTATCTTCACCACTTTTGTTGTAAACGAAATAATGAGTGACCGTTGACGATACTTGAATAATGCAAATGTAGGTCTCTGGTTTGGTGAAAAGTTGAATGATTGTAACAACGAAAGGGCATTATTTGGCAATTTTAAGGCGGTACAAAAAACGTTGGAAAATATCCGACCTATTCACTTACAACGGACATGATCAAGCCTAGGTGGTGCTATGGCTCGAGCCAGCGTTCACCGCAACAGTGTCAAGGAATATAAGTGAATAACAACGTCAAAAGAAAAAAGAAGTAAAAACAAGGGAGGGAAAGAATGCTGGATATGAATACACCTCAACGATTTCGGCAAACTGCCGAATCGGAATGCGTTTCTAGCCAGCAAATTCAACGTCCATGAGTTCCCAAACCACGCAAGCGACATCTCTCCGCTTACCTTAACGGAATACTAAGTAGCTGCTTGGTAACCCACAGGTTATACTCAATAGCCGATGGCCAGTGTATAATGCACCGTGCTGTGAACGCTCACTGGCATGCGGGGTACGTGACGCACGTATCGCAGACCGTACATCTGCATCAGTCGATCAACTGGCCGCATATCCCAAGTTTATGGAGACGCGCTGGCTATCATGCGACTTGCTGTGGACTAACTGCGGGAGTTAATGACAGACCTAATCTGATTACAACGTCGCAAGAAGGAAACGTCGCCAAACCGTGAATCGAAACAGATCGCACACAAACATAATTTAGCGATAACCGGACGTCCTGTCAATGACAATGGAGATGCACGTTGATAAACGAAACACGTGTCACTGTTATTCGTGTTGATATCTCAATAGCAGTATCACAAGCTCATGAGATTTTGATGCCCGGATGTGAAACGGATCAGTCTTGGGCTGATCAAACACTAGTAGATGTAATGAACTAACGAGACAGTCGTGCATACACAGTCATCCTGCTTACGTGGTGAGCACATAACGACTTAACGGTTTTGTGAAGAAGACAGACGCGAAGAACGTTATGAGCAACCAAACTGAAGGGGGCCCTCAGGGTGACAAAAAGCACTACAGTTGGTTATTCTCAAGTGTCGGTGTTACAAAACCAATCATAAGGTAGAACTGTGACATAGATCCCAACCCGATCGAAATCTACTTTGTCAGCGACGAGTCCGGTCTTCGCCAGATTCGGAAAACCGATGCAAAAAAAACGACAGCGAATAGCTTGGACGCGATAGGGGTGAGAATGATGTCCTTCTAATTTTCACAAAGATTTTGGAATCACTTTGTGGAAACCAAAATAACTGTTGACAACCGCTAACAAAGAACTAGTTCTGGAGTATATAAAACCGTTTAAGAGTGTCATATATTATTTCTACATCATATTGCCCTCTTCCCTATCATACTGATCCCCCCATATATTATCCTAATCTACTTTTCCTGTTCGTTATGTTATAGATCACATGCCTCGTTTTCTGATTGATTAAAGCCTTTCTATCAGGCGTTGTCTTCTGTGCGCTCTCGATTACTTCTCGCAAGTCTATTCGTTACAATCTAATCAATCAGAAATAATGGATCGTCTACTACGACCGGACCGATTTGATGCCGACCCAAACTCCTCAGACAGTGGTGACGTATGGGAACACTGCTTATATACTTTCTCAAATTTTCTTGAATTGACGGCTTCTCACAAACCTGACAAGCTGAAAACGCTTATACACTTTTTGTCCCCTGCCGTATACAAATTCATCTCTCACTGTACTGATTATGACTCTGCTATCACCACACTTCACTCTCTCTACATACAACAAAAGAATGAAATTTTTGCACGCCACCTTTAATAACTTGTAAACAAGCTCCCAATGAAACTCTCGACCAGTTCATACGAAAACTCCGGAACCTTGCCAAGGATTGCAATTTCAAAGCTGTCAGCGCGGAGCAAAATCAAGAGGACGCTATCCGCGATGCCTTCATAAATGGACTCTCATCCAACTCGATTCGCCAACGATTGCTTGAGCACAAAACTTTGGACGTAAAAACCGCTTACGATCAAGCGAAGGCTT
>JTDE01004606.1:0-16392 GCA_014338405.1 Paragonimus skrjabini miyazakii | reverse complement strand
CAGGTCGAAATCTCCGATCTCATTAAACCTGCTAGGCGATATTTTAGATTACTAATGAGTAGTCGGGGATTTGGTTAATTTTCAAGTTGAACGTCACCCACAATTGATCGCAGCTGTCGCATTCCCATAGACTTTCCAGTCGGCCCCTTTCGAAAAGAAGCACTAGACTCGAGTTTCGCTCTCACTGGAGTTCGTCAGTAGTGCATGTCCTTGCCACGGCCGGGATTAGAACTCCGGTCACGCTTTCATGATCACTGCACCATTGACTTCACACTAGGCACGACCGAATTAGCATATGTGAACGCCTAACCAATTTCGCTTGTTAGTAATGATCAGCAAACTGGCATTGTCAGACATGTACACAACTTACTAATAACAAGGCCGTAGCACTCAGAGAAAACCGCACTGTAAATTAAACCGCACATTGTGTGATATGAGGTTACCAATCTGATTGGTTCGGAAAACCGATTATTTCGAACTAACTCGCATCGTAGCCTCACTTTGCACTTATCTCGGAGCCGGTGACCTCAGTGTCTTATAAGGTATTAGAGTCAGTCGGTCTAAGATCTAGTACTTCAAGAAGTTCTACATTTCATTTGTTCTGTCAGTCCGTTTCAAGATGGAAAGTCATCAGCAAACTGTTAAGGTTTGAGCAAATGGCTAGCTGTCGGATAGAACACCAATTACGAGGTTAATGGATGGTGTTTGCAAGCACATCAGTTCGTTCGAGATAGCTGACCCATACACCTCGTTGCTACACTTCGCTTTAAACCGCTACCAAAATCTTGGGAAACGAATATTACGACGAGCGGATTTTTTGATTGTCCTACAGTACTAATTGAGCGGGAATTTGTGATCACTCACATTTTGACTCGATTGCAATCAAATAAAATAAAAGACTGACCAGCAGTATAGACCACTGTTATGGATGACAGTTGGCTAACATGACACTGATAAACTACCACATTGGCACTGGAATAGTTGATTATAACTCTACATGCTTCCTAATTTTAATCAGCTGAAACGAACCAGCATGGGTTGCGAGGCAAACAATATGCGTAGATCAATCAATGGATTTTTGAAATTAGATATTTTTCAGAAACCTCATTGTACATTGCACCTCAAAAACACTGCAGGTTCATGCGTACTTGCGATACCTGTGCACTCTGTCGTGGTCCGCAGCTAACGTTTCAGCCCAGGCAACTCACACAGCTCTGTTAATTATCTTCGGTGAGTAGTATTCATTGATCCTAGAGCGTGTACCCCGATTGGTTGGTTCAAGACTAAACAAGATGATTACCACATTGTTGATGCAGTGAAGAGGGATTTTATTGGTTTGTTTGGTATTAACCAATAGAGACCTCTCAGTCATTTCGCGAATGTTGCAATCACAGGGATGGTTGTATAGCGTGAAAATAACGAGATATGTTGTGCCATCTAACGTTATACTCACACAGCGGTCGGCATTCCAAACAGGAATTTTTTCTATTGGCTCGTAGGTTACACCAACCTTTTCATTTACAACGACCTGTTAACTTTGCTCACCAGTAGCACAATCAGCGGAAAATGTTTCTCTCGTAGAACTGATGCTTTGGTCGTTTTGGAAACGACGTGTGTCAACAACCCTGGCCACAATGCTGACGAATTCTCAACGCGAGTAGATACCATTATTTATACCAATTGTTTCCTGAAATAGGTCCGTTTGTCTCTTCGCCCTTGTTCACTAGCCATATAAGGACCCTTAGTTTAGTACGCTCTCCGTTCATCAACTGGTAATGGCTTTATATTCCAATGCATTGACAAAATGGTATCTGGACGCGTTAGAAACACAGATTGATCTCCAGTAATCAATTAATAAGTTGTCATTGCTTCTTCTGTTTGCACGACATTGCATTATAAAAGTTCGCCGCTTTGTGACCTATGGACGGAATTCGGCTTGACTGCTCAAGCCTAAGTAGGATTATCACAATTGGGAACAGTCGACTTCATATATCGTTGTTTTTTCTGCATGCAAAACCGTTACTCTATTTTGGCATCGATACCGTTGTCATTTTTGCGATTTTTTCCTGGACTTTGTCGTACATTTGTTGACGTTAGTTGAACGTTTTCAAGTAGCAAAATCACATCACGTCAAACAGTTTTCTTCGTAGTGGTTAAACATGCTGGTCTCGATTAACTAGACAGGTAGAAGCAGACCTTTTTCCATCATACCACTCTTGATCACCGGTGGCATACTCAGTTTATGAGCAACTTGTGGACATAACAGCACCCTATTCGTGCGTTCATTTGAAGCCTAGCGTTACTCTGACCACGTTCTACCCAGGGTTTCTGCTGGTTGGTGCAGTGTATTATCCGATATCCTACACAGGGAACTTGATGTTTCTCTCATGCGTCTGAAATTCATTTGCCACTCACCTTCTTTTTGAACGATGCACAAAATGTTGCATATTGTTAGCCCCACCTGGGTTTGCTTACTGTACGCGGTAGATTAATATGTGGCAATCGGTCTTTGATGGGAATGTCTCAGTATTTTAACTCTTTTGCACCAACAAACGTTTAAACAAGAGTATTGGCCAGTTTTTCTTCTCTCCGGGGTTGTCGCTACCTCCTTCGAATCATTTGCCAATGCTGGCAAAACTTCTAGGAGCAAACTGTGGTTCACACAATATAAAAGGTTAATCGTCACTAACTTCGACATAAAATGGGTCTGTGACGCGATATTAAAGGTGATTTATTGAAAGCGGTCAGATTGCCCACCTTTCTGTTAAGATGAAAAATCGGTTTTTCGCTGAATAGCTTGTTCCGAAGAGCAGTAATGTCAAATTGCTACAGCCTTAGCAGTTACTTTACCCGTTTTCGCATGAGTGCATTTACCACACGAGTGTGCATGCTTCCCACTATATCTGTAGTGTGTTTTAAACTTATGGTAGCGCGCACAGTAAGCGTAACCTATTGGCTAGTGGCACTATTACGTTTCTGGTGACGTTCGCATCACTCAACCCAAGAATGATGTTTCCTTGCTGTTTTGCAAGCTCAACTGAACTAGTGTTTCTTTTTGAGACATTTTCAGCAACGAATCCTTTAGATGTAGTAATCAGAGGACACACATTATATTGTGTTTTCATTTCATGCACCAGTATGATACGAGGCAGTGCAGGAAAGATTTTGGCAAAATCGAACATTGTAATTCGATTAACGAGCCGGACTTTATCATCTTGATTATTAATCGCGAACTTGCAGACTTCCCGGGTACGCACGGACGTTTTATCGCGTTGTTCACACAGTCAACTCATTTGATATAGGTTAGCTAGTGGAGACAACAGGTGTTGTATACCGAAGGCATGTATGCATCTTCCGCTCAAAGAGGAATTAACTTTAATTCCCAGTAAAGAGGTGGTATCACACGCATTATACCTTCCTCCTCTGATAGACAGTCGAACATTTCTACGACACCATAAAGGATAAAGATTACCTAATGTACTGTGTTTTCTCTATCTTGATGGACATCTTGTCCATCCTCTTATAGTCTGATCAGATAATACCATCCAGGTAGGTAAGGCTGTCAAGCACATCAAACTGCCTGCTTGCAGTGACAAAGATGGGATCGAGACCAACTCAACCTTATAACGACACTTTGTACACTGAAAATGTACGGCGCTTACCATGCAGACCTGCCACACCAATTAATTGGTTCACCATACTCTGCATATTGTATGCAGAGGAGCTAAGTAGAACAATGTCATCCACATACTCCATCTCCAACGGCTTATTATTTGACAGAGGTTGCATTTCGGAATCTTTGGAAACTCCTAGTGCCCTTTACTACAAAATATATAATCTACCATATTGTTGAAAAGGATGGGTATATCGCACATTCTTGTCGAACACCACTTGATGTGAACAACGCTCGGAATAGCTGTCCATAAATGCTCACTGCGCACGCAGGCTGGGTGTGCAGCAATTAATGGACATATTTCACTAGAACTTCCTTTGTTATGGTGACAGCTCCAGAGAACTTGTCGGACAGTCGAATCGAAAACCACCTTAGGGTCGAAAAATACCGTGACCATGGGTCGAGAAAGGAAATGTCGACGCTCTAATTTCTATCGCAAGGTGAAAATATGTTCAGTATGGCTGCGATCAAGTCGAAAACCAGCCTGTTTTCGTATTTGTTTATCTGTGTATTTCAGAGGCTGTCGCATTTTGAGACCCATGAGTATCTTGGGTGCATTAGAGACATGGCTAACGCTCGCGTCGTTGATACATGATTTTACGATACTCTTTTTGGAAATCAGAATGACTGTTGATGAACCTTAATCACAAGGCCCCCTGTTCAGTCCTCTTTATGCATCAGAGGAGCGTGATCAGGGAAGGGGGAGTGACAATCTGATGCCGTCATCTCTGAAAAGAGTTGAGAGTAAAAGATCCGGACCTAGGGCTTCACAGGTAAGCGTTTGAGTCGTCGATCATAACTATATGCAAATATATACTATTCATTGAACGCTCAATAAAACTGGCATCTTCTCATGAGCCAATTTCCGATTTGTGCTTGAATATATCAGTTAAATAGTGTGGTAGATTTGATAAAGATGCCCAATGACTAAAAATTGTAGCTTTAATTGGATTCGAACTAGGGCTAGAAAAAAACACGTTGAGATTCAGCAAGCACACTATCAGCTAAGCTACAAGTTTGTCGGTATTTCAGAAATATCATATTTGGGCTTGGTTACCCATCCATTCCATTGTGTCGCATGGAATCCGCCAAATGGTTCCAAGGATTAACTTTTTAAGCTGGCTTGTTTGTGAAGTTCGCACTGGAACTCACCAACATCGTTATAGAACCTTGAAGCTATATTACTGGTTTTGACGGATTTGCTAATTTAGGAATGATTGAATTGCAGATAATTTGAGATTCTGCTAGATTTCCTCACTGCTTCACTTGCCTGGATATCATATTCGGGTCGCAGTACGCGGCTGAGTACTTGTTGATGCAGAAACCAACACTCGCATTAGATAACTGTTGTCAAAGCGAGTTTTTTTGAACGCAGACGTTTCTCAGGTCTTCTTCATCGGTCAGGATACTGAACCCAGTAAACTTGTTCCGAGTGAAGTGGGCAATTGCAGATCACATGTGGGGTCGGTTCGGAGACAGTGGTAAGATGAATTACCGATAATCAGCGATCGATACTTGAAGGTAAACTACAAGTTCACTCTGGCTGAGTAGATGGTGTGTTAGTGCACATTCGCAAGTGTGTGGAAGATCTCAGCGGGAACAGTAAACTTTACTCAGGTGCCTGACCCGTTCTTACTGAGTATTATAAGCTGCCTTATCCATTTTGGTCCAACCATGTATGCTCCTCAAAGAAATACTAATCCACTTCGATGGGACCCCATGCCTTGACACTTATGATGGACGATTTCATTTCGTTCGGTCAAAACCATAGATTTGTCCTCCGGCTTCTAGTTACAGTTTTATTTTCGTGATGCCGCCATTAGTTCTGCGACCCTGTCATATGTAGAATTAAACTTTTGAATGGTAGTCGTTAGTCATACATTCCGCTTATGTGTTATTTTGAGTAGTCCACATAAAGTCGGAGGGGTTGTGAGCTGTATGGGATGAATTTTTCGAACAACCGCGGGTTGTTTCTTCTCAGTCCTAGATATCTGGGACGTTCAATTAATTTTTTGTCTGCTCTGTTTTACTCTGTTCAATGAGACTGCACAGGAATTTGATGGTATTCAATGAAAGTGCTTGTAAGTTCGAAGATATACACTCTGGAACAGAATTATACAGCCACTCCAAGTTACTAGGCTGATCCGTTTTTTCAGCGTTATCTGGTTATCTGGATATTTAGCGCTTTGAGAACCAGATATATATATCATCTTTTAGTTGACCTTGAGATTACCAATCCGTATTTCTAGTGCTCCGGGTGTGAACTACTTGCGCCTTCGTATTGAGTTTGCCCCGCCCATCTCAAACCATAAAGATGTGAATGGAGTTATTTGGAAAGGAAATGATTTATCATTTTAAAACTTTTGTTACGCCTTATTTGAGTAGGCCTAGAGCATGCAAAGCAAAGGGGATGACGAACAGAAGCATGACAACCAGTGCGCCAACAAGTGCTCCATAGATCTGCTGGGCACTTTATTCCACTACTTCCACAAACAGAACTCCAAGTGTACATTATAAGAAAAATGAACAAAAGCATTTCGCTTAATCACTGGCAGATACAGCAGCACTTACTTTATAATAAAATCAATGTTTCTTGGACTTATCAATAAGGTTAATAAAAAAAATTCAATCTGAATTGGTCTGATGCATGGCGACACTGTTGATTCTTCAAAAGAAGGAAATGTGTTTCAGTTGACGCATTTTTGTGCTTGGTACGTTTATCGTAGAAACTGTTCAGTCCACAGATTTTTAATAGCAGTTGGCCGTCGTAAAACATGGTCTTTGTTTGCTCGATACTAAGAAATCTGTTGTTGAAGGATGGAGTGGTTTTACAATTTTTATCGCGGGTATAACCCAAATGATCCGCTGTAACGCAGCTTATACCTGTCCAACTTGTTTTGGATTATTAGATCCGATCTGTCTATGCATTATTCACGTTTCTAGAGATAACGTTGCGGTATCGATTGCACCTAAACGTTTTGTCGCTGGGTGTTATCCGATTGATGCGCTGTAACGCAGCCGATACCTTTGCTTGTATGGGTTGTGCTTATCTATGGGTTTGCTTTCGAATCTGTTCACATTTGTGCGTTGTTTTGTGAACGCGCAGTAATATTGACATTATATATATATATATATATATATATATATATAATACTGTAACACATTTATTCCGGCCTTGTGATCATGTACAAGCACAGCAATGTGTTGCGATTCACTTATTGTTGTTATCGATTTGTGTCCGATCTACATTTAGAAATAAAGTACACAAGCGTGTTCTCAATCATGACCTCATTGTGCGTCAAAATAGCAAGTCCATTGTTCACTTAAATTTTCAAGGTGAACTGCATATTGTGTTTAATGAACCATGGAGAACACACCGTGCTTTCTTATTGTTCTAATGTGAATGAACGTACTGGCCAATTTTTCGTTCCTTACCATTGTTAAGGAAAGGGAGAAGATTACACGTTTTACCTGGTTTATCGGTATTTCCATAGGTTACAATGGCTTGCAATGTTATCTACACAATCCACGTGCCAACAAGGTTGCGTCGAACAACTAATTCCTACGATGTTAAACAGAATGTTTTTGGCTAATTAGACACGTTGACAGTTTTCAAGTAGCTTACTTTCTGTTGAAAGTTTATAAAGTTTAATCACATTCTTTCAATTCTATTCACTTGTTCTTGAGCCGTATTCTGAGTGCTTGTGAATGCAAGATGGTTGTTTCAGTCACCTGAAACTTGTGAACCACGTTGATTTGTATATGTTTTACTCGATGGAAGTCAGACGTAAATCACAAATCGGTTTCGTTTTTTTGCTTGTTAACTTGAGATTGTTCTGTTTATATGAATTGTGTTAGAAACGTAAGGGAAGTAGTGACTAAACGAGTTAGGTGACGTCGTTTTTCAGTCGTTTGATTGAGTTTTTTTGGGTCTGAGCGATTAACAAAGTAGAGCAGTAAACGTGCGGAAGCAATAGAAGCCACACGGCATTTATCGGCTTGCACTTTGTAGACACCTTGGCGTTGAGCTTAAACATAGGATTTTTCTGTTTTATTCGTTCTCACTCCCCTGAAGTGTTGTACCTTTACCAATGTTTGTATCACCATTAGGCATCAATGTCGATGATGCTGAAGTAGCCATGGTTTTTTCTTATTCTGACTAATTTGTATATACATGTCAAAGTTTGGGAAACTGGATTACTGAGCTCACATTTGATCCGGTTTATCAGGAGGTTGTCGCCGAACTCTGTTGAAACATTACTTAAAGTCTGACATACAGTATGTCCCTTATTGTTCGATCTTTTAGCTATGTATATTGCAACTCGTCTAAACTGATACATTTTTCTTTTATGAGGAAGTAAAAGTGATACTTCTTGTTTTATCGTACACAATTGCAGTTTAATGTTAATTGATGAGTTACTTAAAAATGACTGTCTCACAATTGCAAAATAACATAAGATGATATGTGATTACGGTAAGTTAGAAAAATGTATAACTTCCATTTCGTGTGAGGAGGTTAACACAGTTTTTGTCATAAATTGTACATCACTTACAATTGACCACAGCTTTTGTGCATTCCCAATCAGTCTGTTTTGTAAGGGAGCATCATACTCGAGTTCCGCTTTTGTTAGATCTCATCAATGGTATCCATCCTTGTCACGGTCGGGACTATAACTCATACCACGCTTTTGTAGAGTAGGCGTGTAAACCACTGGGTCACTGACCTTACATTAGGCATGGCGGAATTACCATACACAACAGCTGTCCCAATCACATCACTAACTGTTGTTCTGTCAACCACTAATTCCGGTTATTGCATCAGACACTTTTGACTAGGGGATCCCCACTATTTTCAGTCAGATGTTGTATCAACTAGGTGGCTCATTAGCCACTGTGTTGTCCCGCTAGTCGCACAGTTCTCTTGTGTTCGCTTTAGTATTATTAAAAAAGGGAATCACTAGACTTAAACCGTCTAAATGTAAAACTGGATATTGTGCCCATTTGTGCAAGAATACTAGTCTCAACATAATATCGCATGTAAAAGTTTTCAAACTTATCATCCAATCGTCCTTGATATATTCGTTTCTGAATGTCTGATTCTTTACGTACATCATCTAAATACAAACTTTGGTCGTCTGGATCATTCAGATTAAATTCCTTATCGTAGGAGAATCCCACATGGTGCGCAACCAATCTTCCTGGATTGTGATCCCCATTCAATCCTAGTCTTTGCTTAAACTTTTAATTAGCAAATAACAATGCCTGATGTTGTGAATTACAGAAAAAGAAAACTCTAGCTCAAAATTCCTTTTTCTAACGTGAACGCTAGCGTTTTCCACAGATATCTCGCTCAGCACAGCTCTTGCAGTCTGACGCGTGTGGCCTATCACTTCGTACTGTGTTAGTCACCACGAACGCTAAGGTTTTTAATCTCCCGAAATGTCATTCTATTTCTTTATGGCGAAAATCTATCGCAAGCAACAATGGCATCACTTATCTCCCAAAATTCGTTAGTCACCCTTATCTCGGCATTTATTAACTATAAACCGTGACCGCAGTCACTCGCATTTTGGGACTTAACAGTAGGTGAATACCGCTTAGTGATGTGGCAGGTATAACTTGAACATCTGGGAGTTGAAGTGGATTATTCTCCCATTGCAGATGTTGAGTGGTCCTATCGCGTCAGCAGTAGGAAAACTGTTTTCGATCCATTTTCATTAGTTACTATTAACTGTCAAGTTTGTCCACTCGGTCCTCATTTCCCTCGAGTTAGCTTACGCTAAATTATGGTTAGCATGGTGAAAAAACGAATGGTTTTACAATTATTAGACAGACTGTAGATGAAAACCAGTTTCGGATTTATTTGCGTTCCCGTGGTCTAACGATGTAAGGATTCACAAATTATATGATCGGGGACATACTGGCTATTGAACTTTAATCTACCCTTTCCCATGACAAGTTAGTCATTTGAGTCACTTCCTCTACCATAAGACTGTTTTCAGTGGCCCGTCGGTCAATCAATTCGTCTGCAATTTGCTCACATCCACTGGCTATGGACGAGACGCCTCGTTTACTGAACAAGCTTTTAAGTACTTTCATTGTTATTTGCCCATTTTTTTTGGACGTTGTCATTTGTTGCTCAAGTGTCCATACAGATGTAGTCGATTGATGACACTAGCAAAAGGTAACACCAGCGGTTTCTATAGACGTTTTTCCGAGTAACGGTATGCCTACCAGGGTAAGCAGATCTCTGTTTTGATTTGACAGTTAGATTGGTAATGTTTGCCACCTGAGTGTGACGCTCGTTATTTGTGGTCATTAAGTAGCTTACAAAACCGAGACCTAAACATTTACAATCCGTCATTTTTTCCTACCCCCCTTTTCCAGTTATGCTCATCCTGATTGCTATTGAGTTCTCGTTGTCTAATTGTACCTTTTCTTCGTCATTTGACTCAATTTTACTCATACCATGTGCACCATAGTTATGTTGAGTACGGCTTGTTTCACCGAACTCCATTCAAATTCGCCATGTTCTCTCATTCTAATCTCGCATTATGATCGGTATATATAGTTTATTGCCGTTGGCAACTTGTTCAACCTTCTGAACTTGTCTCGATTGTTCATCCGGTTATTTAAGATAGTGTGTGGCAGAGGATTTAACATTTCTAAGTTTCGGACGGGCCGCGCTATTTTTTTACTTAACCCAGTACGTTGTTGACCCGACTTGATAATGTTTACCTAATTACGCGTTTCATCCATCCTCCCCTTGTATGGGGAATACTTGAGACGCATGCTCTCATTTTACGTGTGAACGGGACAATTCGGTCGGTTTACTACAAGTCATTTTTCCGTTTTTTTAACTATTTATTTCTTTGCCAGTTCAACTTGACTCTCTGTCGGGAAATTTGTTCTACCTCAGTGCTGATGATGCTCTTCAACTTGGTCAGCTGATCAAGTCGCTTCTTAGCTGATTCGCCAGACCGTAAGTTGAGAAAAGCGCCCTGCAAATCGATTGTACCAGTCTGTCTGTCTCTGTTTCCGTGTGCTGGACCATGATTTTCTTCTGTCTGCGTGAGGGAACCAGTGCAATTCGCGGACTGCAATAAATCAGCAGAATTCATTCCGGCGTTATACAACGTTTTAAGTGAAAAGTGCACTTTTTCATCTTCAGGTGTTGATGACTTTCCCCGACTGTTAATGTGTTGGGTATTTCGATAAAAAGGGCTTGTTCTTAGCATTGCAAATCAAGAAGTGGTGTATTTCCCATTTGTACTAGGTTATCCCTGTGTACAAATCATCTGAGTAACTGCATTCCGTTTGCTTGCCGAACGTATGCATTTAGTTTTATCCATACTCATTACTTGAACTTCTCGAAGGTTATCACAACACAATCATAAACGTGCTGTGGAAGACGACAATACATTTCTAGACACGGCGTTTCAGGTGTCCCAGCATTCAAAAGGAAGAGCACTGTTTTGACCCAACCCTGATCCAACTTCTGTGCTTTGATTACTGGTTCGATTAAAATGTACATCTTTTTATCTTTTCAAAGCCCGTTTTAATTGTGACATTTTCATGTGCCCTGTCTTACGTTCAGACTTCTCGAAGAACAAACCAGTCTTCTGGATTCGGTGAACCACCAGCCGTGGTGGCCAATCTTCCGCCACCAGGTGTGTTTATTCCAACTGTTGTAGGCGCAACCAACGTCTCGACGACCGAACCGTCACACGCTGAAGGTTTGTGTTTTGCCATTTTTCAACTGCTTTCTTCTGCGACTGCTCTAAATGATCAATTGTTTTATTTTTCAATCCCGTAACCATGTGAATGGCCAATCCCACGATCTTGAGTTGGAGCCCTGGTTTTGTTTAGATTTGGGCGGCCTGATCGTAACAAACCTAAAAATGTCACACTGCGCCAATCGCCTGCTGTGGCGAAATCTGAAAGTGCGTTTACTCACCTTTTTCACTGCTCTTCTCGTGGATGTTTCAGTGTTTAAAGTCCATCAGTCATTACTTATTGGTTGCACACTTATCTTACTTAACTAGACACTTTGACGTGCAGCCTCTTCACACTCCCCGTTGCGGTTGAAACGATTTATCGACTCTCGTATTGATCGCCTCTGTTGTGTAGACTAACGTTTCTGTCCCTTGACCTTAGAGAAAATTTTACTGTTGTTTGGTGTCTTCTGTTTTGGTTAAGATACTATCTGCTTACAAAGTTAACTTTATAGGTTTGACGCTCCAATGTATCTGCTGCTTTGCTGTGACATACGCATCCACGTGTGAGCTGTGTATACTGCAACTCAAACGAGAGCTATCGTGGCAATAGGGTTCTAACCGGCAATCGTATGATTGACAGTAGATATCGACAGTATTGAGCTGTTGGGATGTCATGCTATCGGACTATTGTGACATTTGGTCGGCCCAATCGAACTGAGTCTCGTGATTCTCACCGGACTGCTTCCGGTCGTATCTGTCTTTGCATCCGATAATGACGTCGGTTTTAAACAAATTTAAGCAAACACAAACCAAACGGCATGTTACGTTTGATTGTCGTCAGCCTTGCTCGCATGTAGCAGAATGAATCATTAGCAGACTAGCCAATAATAAGTTGCACGAACCAGTTAGTGATATGAAGGCCCGTCATGTTTTTCTATTGTATTCTGGATTTCTGAGCCCAAAAGTATTGCTACGCCCATTTGCCATTTAACATATCAAATTTCCAGAAGTTTGAGGCCCTTTCTATCGTCCTCATTTTCCGTTTCCAGTTAACTTGACGTATATATGATGCAATGAGCGTTCTGTAGAAACAGAAAGCGTCACCGTACCGTTCGCAAAACGAACACTGAACAACGTGCCCGCGTGTTATGATCACGAAATATCAAAACGAAAAATCGATTGTAAAAACGAACTGTGCTCTATCGGTTACAATGAGTAGTATATATATATATATATATATGTTTTGGGAATCCTGGCTGGACAATGATAATACAGCGACACAATGTGAAACCAAGACAGCAGAAGATGTCGCCCTCTTACGAAGGCCCGAATCGCAACTGAACATTGTCAGTAGCGCTTATTGGAGTGACCATTAAAGTGCCGAGTTTTGGGACTGCGTCAGATACACAGAACACCCGATCGGCGTCCGTGGTCGGCATGACCACGCCGCCATAGAGGTTTCGTCTATTTGGAGTACCCCCCTTCGGTAACTCCGTAAATTGCATGTTGATCGTTTATGAAGGAAGGGGACTCCACAACAATCCTTTAAGGTGAAAGAATGCCATCCAGGATGAACCAGCACACCCGAACGTGTGTAGCCAAACTGGCGTACATACGCTGCGTTTCACCACACACAAGCGACTGCTACGTTCTGTGCTGTCCTGTTAGGAGGAAAAGATGTAAGGTACATTTCCGCGATGTATCCGTTGATACCGGTTTATCAGCGGGTTTGAATCGATTTACAATGTAACGTTTTGCTGGAATTAATGTTTCGATTAAATTCCTGTGTTTGAAACAAGTTCACGTGTGCGCTACTTTCGTGTCGCTGGCGTTTGTGTTTCACACCAACGCCACCAACACACCCTCTGCCATACTTAGATGTACAAATATTGATTTTCTCTATGTGATTGTTAGCCTAATCTCCGTATGTTCGTACTTTTTAGTTTCCGATTTGTTTCACTAGCTATCCTCACCGGCGTGACGCATTTGTTTGGTTGAATTTGAAATATAAACGATCTTTAGGACGAACACTCCTAATTGGTGCACTGGGTTCCAGGACACCATGTCCACGTTGACCTCTCCCGTTCGTCAACAAGTTATCTTTTAGCCTACTTTTACTTGTCTCATTTCACGTCTCAGGCTGACTGGTTCTGTTCCGTTCTGATGAACTCACGTACAACGATTACGTATTTAACATTTCCGTTACGACGAGACTTAACTTTGACGCAATGTAACTGCTTGTGCATGTCGATGACCTGTTTGGCTGTACCGGACGGTGCGGCAATCATACTAACAACCAGCCATGTCAGGTAGGCAAATAAGCAGACCTCACCAACCAAAGTGTGCTGTTCCTCCAGGTTGCAGTTTGGATGTAGACCGGCACCTTTTCCGGAAAAAGTTGTACTTGTTCTAGCAGTCGACCGCTCACTAACTATCATGCGGTACAGAATCTTGACCAAATGTTTCGGTTGAGAAACGTATTCGTTCTCTCGTCTAGGTCTGAGCGTCCTGGCAGTGCCTCAACACACATATAATCGTTAATATTCACAACACTACTAACTCCATACTGCGTGAGTCGTCTCCCACAGTGCAAAACGGGTCGCCTATCCACTTTTGCCTTAGAGAATATTAGCATTCTTTTCAAGCTTATTCATGCTACTGGCCCACGGCGTCTGTCTGTTAATGAAGCTGTCAGTGAGGTGGATGGCACACTTATCTACAGTAGGTCCAGAAGGTTTGACCACTGGATAGAACACACTGATGACTAGTTTTATTGATCTCCTGCTTTTACTGTGTTACCGCGACAAAACTACAATACATTTTTCTTGACAGTAGATTAAGAACCACCTACCAAAACTGAGGTTCTCTACTGTACTCTGGCACTCAAACACAATAAAGTTTCGGGCTCACATGACTTACCGGTATGTTTCAAAAAAGTGGTGAGACATTCATAGAGGCCTTGACTCAGTTATTTCAAGTAGAGTAAACGGCGAGGACATTCCTCTGTGCTGGGATCACTCGACGATATCCATATTCAAGGAATGAATCAAGGACTCTTACCAAAATTGTGAGGGATTAGCTCGGTCTCCGTCATAACCAGTGTCCGCTCATACGTCATCATCCCACTGTAACTCGACTGTGACAACGCCCCAAACCAGCTGCGCTAGTTACCACTGTTTTCGAGACGTCAAACTAATTCAAGGTTTCTGATACTGACTGATAAACGTAAATCCCGAAGGTATTGAACGCTGCACCACAGTACCTGTGTGTATCAGCAAGTGTCAGTTTCGTATATGCCCAGCGGAACAACCGTACTTTTCGAGATAGTTTCTTTAATGTACAGCCTAAAGCTATATTTTCGTACACTGCTACTCATACTCTATTTAATTATATGTCTTGATAAGTCATCAAAAATGGCCGCGACTTAACCACTAGGACAATCAGAATAGTATTTTTAAAGGGGGTCAATAAGATATGTCCCTTTTCTTTTTTTGTTCGGGAAGTTGGTCCATCTATTGAACATGTTTGTACTTAGTGGTATCTTACACACTTGTCAAACCAGTAACCTGTCAAAGTTTTCAGGTGTAATTGAGATTGGAACTGTATGCCAACTATTTCGAAATTTGGATCTCATGAAAAATTAGCTGCTTTCTCCTGGTCTAATATGTCTGATGTTGTGTTGTCTTGTTCAAGGACGACATCCCTTACGATTGTTATGTGGTTAAGAACAGCGTAAAATGTGTTTCGCCTGCATTGTCAATTTGTTTCATTGCCTAACTATTGAATTCACTTTCTCTGTATGTCAGGTGAATTTTAGCTACTGCTGTTACTATACTCAATCGGATATGGATCATTTTCTAATCCCACAATGTTTGCCAATCTGATCTCTGCCCTTTCGGTTGTGTTTTAGAGGTTGTCTCGGCCACCACAGCTTCTATGTGGGATGATGACGATGATTCTCTTATGCCATCCGCTCCAGCGGATGCGGAGGTGGTGACATTTGATGATAACCCTCCTTCAGAATCCAGTTCATTTTCACCCGGTTCATTGTCACGGTACGTCTACTATATGAACCGCGTATTTCTATCGTTTTCGGGCTAGATATTGAAAAATGGTGTGTGTGACAGAATACAAATTCTCGTCTCTTCTGCTCCAACATATAACTGTTTGTCATGCTTCGCTGGTTTGTTTTCTGTCGGAATTAGCTCTATACCTCGCATACCTTGACGCTACTTTATCTATTTTGATTTTTAGGGTGATGCTTCTGGAGAACATGGTTTCCGTGGATGAAGTAGACGAAGATTTGAAGGCAGAAGTTGCCGAAGAATGTGCAAACTACGGGGATGTGTTGCAAGTCCATGTTCATGTGATTGGTGATACAGATGTGCGAATTTTCGTACAGTTTGATCGATCGGATGCTGCACGAACGGCATGCGATGCATTGAACCAACGGTTTTTCGCTGGTCGCGTCGTTCGCGCCAAATTGTTTGATGAAGAGCGCTTTCAGCTCCATCAGTTCGATGACTAATATGCCGTCACATGTCTGGTTTTTCTTCTTAACGATCCACGTTCTTGTTCACTGTACATATATATGCACGCGTTCTCCTTTTCACCGTATTTCCATGCAATACGTATAAACATAGTGATGTCATCTTTTCACTTTCTTTTTGTTAAGACACCAGTTAGGAAAAGTGTTCCCCTAGAGTGAATATTCAGCGTTATCCTTACACATACAGCAGTCCAAGCGATTACTTAAATACAATCGAAGTTCAACAAAAAAAAGTCGTGATGCGTAGTAGGGGATTTTGATTTTCATATAGATTGAACATCACCCACAATTGATCGCAGCTGTCGCATTCCCATAGACTTTCCAGTCGGCCCCTTTCGAAAAGAAGCATCAGACTAGAGTTTCGCTCTCATTAGAGCTCATCAGTATTGATCATTACTCACAAGCGAAAGTGGTTGAGCGTTCACATGTGATAATTCGGTCGTGCCTAACGT
>JTDE01004605.1:0-12885 GCA_014338405.1 Paragonimus skrjabini miyazakii | reverse complement strand
AATAATAGGCAGTAATGCATCAGTGGTTCGTGTCTATGCTTAATTGTCATGCAACCGTAAAGAACAGAGTAACCCCTGGCCAGGAAAAAAGGAAAGGGAAGGGAGGGAACTTGACTGTTAAAAACAACTCTCTATACTTAAAACCTTCGAAACCAAGATGTCTATATCCTGAAAACAAACAACCAAACTATAGTTGTGCGCACGTGGTTCGTAATTAATTCACGAATTCCAGTAAACAAACTACCTCGCTAATTGTCTGGTTACCATATGCAAACACTCGGACAAATTTGCTTCTGAGTAATGCCCAGAATTTCCAAGAGCCTCGACAGGAGACCTAGTGACTGTCCTGCTAACTCAAATGGATGACCATACAGTTAGGAATTCCGCTTAAATTGACCTCACAAAAGTAATTGGACTTGTTTAGCGATACTTTGATTGTTAACAAGTATTATGTGATATTGGCTTATATAAACTGAATATCACTTATAACCGACTGCGGCTTTTGCGGTCCCACAAAGTGATAACAATGGTGCAATGTTCAACAAAGTTGCTTAATAAAAGCACGACCGGAGTTCAAGTCCGGACATTGGCAACGACATGCACTGCTAACGAGTTCTAACAAGAGAGAAAGTCAAGTCTAGTGCTTTTTTCGTAAGATGCCGGTTGGAAAGTTAATCTGAATGCAAAAGCAGCGAGTAAAAGTGAATAATGTCCAACCTTAAACTAAACAAATCCTCCACCACTTACAAGTAATTTTCTGTTTAGCACATTGGGACGTTTCACCTATTACATTGCACAGTCTACATCTTCCACGTCAGTTAAGAGTAGGTCCTACCATGCAACAATTGAAAGAATGCTGGACTATTCGGAAAACGACGTTACGGTCATTGGATCCAGGAATTCAAGTACCGTTACTGCATTCGTAGATCGCAGACTATTTACGGAATCGAGTAAGCCAGACTAGGGTGTTGACGAAAACGTGCACATGAGGATAAATGTAGAAACACACATCAAACGTCATAACCAACTAAGTAAATAGAGACGTATATTCAAGTGTATGATAAGGTAAGGAAGACAGTTGGGTTTTAACAAATCCAATGACACAACAAATATTGCCGGAGATAGATTAAGAGCAAAGACCAAAGAATACTGAACGACGTACCTCTCCGTACTGTTGTGACATGAGACTCCCAGCCTGCGTGTGACAGAACACCTCGACCCAGCGCCAGACAAGACTGACACGGGTACGCATCAATAAACGACCACATTTGGACTTCAGTTTTCGATTCGGTTGAGCGGCTGTGTTGGGATGCAAATCACCTGACATGTCTGGAGATAAAAAGTAAGAAAGTCGAGAAAGTAAGCGGAAAAGGACGCAAAACGTGAGTTAAACAGGGATTAAAAATATTCACTTTGTTGTAGCGATGTTCGAAAGGAGGACGCAGAAGAACAACTACTTAAACAGATCGCTAACGTGGCAAGAAATTAACAGCGAAGGGAACAATCGCAAACAAACCATCACGGAACAAACCACTCATGAGTAAAACCTAGAAGCTTTTAAGCAGCTTACCGGGAGTCAATATCCAGGGATCGGAACAAAATTTTGAGAGAGACTCAAAGCGTAATTCATCAGCGCGGTTTGTGAACCGAGTGGACATTTTTGATTCATCATCGAGTTTTCTATAAACCAAAGAAAAATCAAACCTCCTTATAAGCGACAGAAAACAGATGAAATCAACGGAATTGAGAGGTGCATTGTATATTAGTGTGTATTATCCAAGAACTTCATGCCCGCGCAAAGATCCCAATTACGGAATTGAAGCAAAATTCCGATCGTTAACGGTCGGTTCAAGTCCTCAGTCTAGTCATCAAAATTGCCATCTGAGAAGAACTTAGGTCGTCGAAGGAAATTTAACGTATACCACACACAGTCAGAGAAGATGAGGTAACATAACGGACAATGACAAATCAAATATTAACAGATTCGACATGACCAAGTAGAAGGCAATACACAAAATACAACGCACCGCTGCAAGGTAGATTGAATTAGTTCAAGCAGATTAAGCGCCATCTCACTACTAGTTATTTTAGCCATGGTCTTCATGTATTGTGAATACCGTTCCAGGAAACCGATCATAGTTAACAGAGGGATGATTTCGCGCAGACGTTCAGCTTGATTGAGATAGCCGTAGTATATGGTTGCTGTCCGTTCGTATTCACGACGGAACTAAAACGGAATCCAAAAAACGTGAATAACAACCTAGCACAACAGCGGATGGGATAAATTAGTAGGTGACAAATAAGCGGATCAAACAAGAATATGAAATGTTTTTGGTATGAACAGAGAAAGTTAGCTTGAAAACTACATTCAGTTTCAGCTATAGTCATCAGATGTTCACTGCCACGCGACAGGTTAAAACACAGACTACTCTAACCCAGAGAGGGGCGATCGAGGTAATACGGGTTCAAACCTTCAACTATGTGATTGAGGGTCGATGTGGTTATCTGCTACCTTGGTGTGGTTGTCAAGCAACAACGTGGTCACGAAATATGAAGACCCTGACTGCTTCATTGAGCAAAGTTGGTAGGTGTCGCCTGCCTGGATGGGGTCCTCGTGATCACTCAAACCGCTGGTTGGAGACACTGTCGGAGAAGGCGATGTGTCGCAGTCGATGGCGTACCTGTATCCATACCATTTCCGCTCCTTTATCTTAGTCTTCTCTGAATAATTTTCAACCTTCTTAGTAACGTTTTCTTCTAAGATATTCCATGTCACTTTTGAGGTGAACGGCGGTCCGAGCCACAGTACCTTTTGGCCAGGCTCATAGCTGTTATGATGATGATAATGTGGTGGTAGTGGTCAGGCTTGTGTGCTGTTTTGATCCGGCGGGCTGTTTTGACTGCGACTTCGGTCCCTGCAGGTTCAACCATGTCAGACCGGTCAAAAGGGGACAGCCAGACAAAAGCAGATGCGTTCGTTGTGTATGGTGTCAGTGTGTTCTGTTTCGGTTGGGTTTGTCTGTGCAGTATTATCCCTATGTCAATGTACCGAATGTCTTGGGTTGTGACTGTCGATAATGTTCTGGATGGTTGGTGGTGCTGCGTATGAGTCACCTGCTGCCTTGCGGTACAGGCTTTTGAGCCAAAGGCTTTGGTTGAGGGCCCTAATCGCTTTCCTATCTAGGTCTGGGCGTCCTGGCAGTATCCTAAGTTCACAAAAACCATGACTTTAAAGCAAAAACGAAATACCATACTGCATCGGCCGTCGCGCAGGATAAACCGGGTCGCCCTATTTGCTGCATATGGCAGGGTGGATGGGCAAAAAATATGCTACTGCCAAACACTCACTCTCATACTGTCCCCCCAATATCAATCCCCGAGCAGATAATGTTCACTCAAGTTTCAGTAACCCGAAGAGCAACCTGAATCAGGCCCGGGGACGCAAGACGCTCTGTGTTGGAACATGAAATGTGTGCACGCTGCTGGACCGATGCAGCTTCACGGGACTGTCAGAAAGGCGCACCTCACTGATCGCGATGGAACTGCGTTGCTATGAAATCGATGTAGCAGGCTTGAATGAGACAAAGCTTACGGACAAAGATAAGTTGCGGGAAGCAGGTGCCGGGTACACCTTCTACTGGATAGGTTATTCGGTAGACGATGCTCGGGAGCATGGTGTCTGCTTTGCAGTCGCCGATCACATCAATGCTTTGATGACGGTTGAACCGCATGGCATCAGCCCTGGAATGCTGTCTATGCGCCTGCGACTCGGTCGAGGTAAGTGTGCAACATTTGTTAGTGTTTATGGTCCAACTGTGTCACACTGATGTTACAAAAAACCAGTTCTGTGATCAGCTGTCCGCCACAATCCGGTCGGCAACGGTGAATGACCGATTGGTTCTGGGTGACTTGAACGCTCGAGTCGGGCGCGATTCGGTAGCTTGGCCGAGTCCTCGGACCCTACGGCATTGGTTCAGTCAATGAGAACGGTGATCGTCTGCTCCACCTGTGTGCTACTCACGAGCTCAACACCCGATTCCAGCTGGATGCGAACGACATCATAACGTGGACCCATCCACGAAGCGGTCATCGCCACTTGCTTGACTACGTGATTGTGCGACAGCGCAACATTTGTGAAGTGCATATCAAGCGAGTGATGCGCGGCGCTGAATGTAGCGCCGATCATAGACTTGTTAGGACTAAATTACTTATCCATGTACGCAAGTCTGTTCATTGTAGATCTTCCGGACAACGCCAGAAGTTGGATATCAAACGGCTGAAAAACTGCGAGACGAAGACAGCTTTTCAATGTGCAGTTGCCGGTCTTCTGCAAGACGCTGTGTACACTATCCTTGAGGATATGTGGCAGCACCTTAAGCAACAGGTCAGGGTAGTAGCAACCGAGGTGATCGGTGTCAAACGCCAGAAACGTCCGGACCGGTTCGACGAAAACAACGTGGTTATCACTGAACTTGTGCGAGAGAAGAACGCGGCATTTGCCGCTTTCACAATGGACCCGGGCAATGAAGACAAGAGAGCGACATTCCGGAGTATCCGCCGTCAACTGGCCGAACCCGTTCGCGGAAGCAAGGGGAACTGGCGGAGGAAACAAGGTGAGTGGATGCAGGGTTACGCCGATCGCCGACCACGTAAGGAGTTCTACGATCCGCTTAGGGCGATTTTCTGCCCAACGGTCCAGTCTACCAAAGCACTTGATGACGCGGACACCGGCTGTTCCTGTACCCAGCCATTGATCGTTATGAAAGTGTGACACAAACACTGGTAGCTTACGAAATCGTCCTGCTATCACTGACTGGATAACTGTGAACAGCTTGCTGCGACAGGACACCAAATCTTCGCTTGCTCTCACCTCGGATATGCTAGAATTGCAAAGAACGCTCAGACAACTGTGCAATGGAAAAGCTGCGGGTCGGCGTTTGAACGCGCTTTGCCTCAGCTGGTTCACTCCATCTGGAAGCAAGAAGAAATACCATAAGACTTCAAGGATGCCCTCATCGTACACTTGTTCAAAAGTAAGAAGAGCAAGCAATGTCCCGACAATTATCGGGGCATAGGTCTGTTGAGCTGCACAAGCAAGATGCAAGCCAAAATCATTCTAAACCGGCTGAATGCGAACTTTTTGGAGGTCAATGTTCCCGAGAAGCAGTATGGATTCCGTGCGAGTCGCAGTACCATCCACCCGGTGTTTGCTGCTCGAAAGATTCAGAAGTGCAGGGAACGCGACCAGCCCCTGGATGCTCTCTTCGTAGACTTCACCAATGCGTTCGATTCCATGAGCCGTGAGACGTTGTGGGCGGTGCTTGGTAAGTTTAGATGCACGAGTAAGTTCGTCAGTTTGATCAGAATGCTGCATGTGGGCATGAGGGCGAAGGTACAATTATGTGGATCTACTTCTGATGATTTCGACACCGGCGTGAAGCAGGCTTGTGTCCTGGTCCCATTCCTATTTAGTTTATACTTGACTGCCATGCAAACAGTTGCTTTTAAGGACTCTGGGAAGGACAGCGTTGAAGTGGAGTACCGGACGGATGGGAGCCTACTGAATATTCGACGTTTTGGTGCCCCAATCCGGTTACACACTTCAACGATGTGCATGCTTTTGTTCGCAGATGACAGTGCGTTGTTCGCACATAGCGAGGACGAACTACAGCGACTGACCACGGCTTTCGCGACTGCGGCATCCAACTTTGGACTGGATATCAACACAGGTAAGACAGTTTCTTTCTTTCAGCGTTCTCCGGGCGGCGATGCTGTTTCTGCACGTGTGTGGAAATGTTGACGAAAGCTGCACAGATTTCTGCTACTTGGGTAGCAACTTGTCCACAGATCTTTCCGAGTTACGAGCTCGTGTGGCAAAGACTAGTACTGCTTTCGGACGTCTTGAAAGACGTGGCTGGAAGAAACACAACCTGAAAATTGCCACCAAGCTGTGTCTACCGCTCAATGGTGCTCAGTGGTGCTGTCTGTAATGCTGTACGGCAGAAAAAATGGGACATCGTATCAGCGGAACGTGCGCCATATGAGACGTTTCCGTTTGCAGTGTCTAAGACGCATCTTGGGTATTTGGTGGTCCGACATGATTCCGAACACTGAGGTACTGCGGCGAGCGGACATGAACGAGATGGAAGCCATGTTTATGCTGAATCAGCTACGCTGGCTAGGTCACGTTCGACGAATGGACGATGACCGTATCCCGAAGCAGCTGCTGTACGGACAACTGAAATCAGGTAGGCGGAATCCCGGTGGTCAAAAGCTGAGATACCAGGAAGTTATCTTTCACGTCTTTCACGTTGTAAAGTTGATTTTAGATGTTAGGAAGACTTAGCGTTGAACCGGACAATCTGGAGGAATACGACCCGGTTGGACGTCCGAAGATTCAGTGAACAATTATTGCGCGGCCGTGGACGCAAACGCGCGGTACGCAGGGGAACTATCAGTGCCATAGGTCGTGGTGACATGGCTATGTGGCGTTGCAACGTGTGCGGCCGCGAATGTGCTGGCCGTTTGAGATTAGTCGATCATCAGCGCACTCATAGTAAAACGTCGACCAAGAGACAACGATTACCTTAGGGTCAAGTAGGTTGCATCGGTAGAAAATTATTTTTTTTCTTGCTCACATCGACCAACGACTGCCGTAGTTTGGAACTCACCCGCCTCCATATTAAGAAACCTGGTTGTCTGTGGGCTTCTACCTTTCCTTTACTTTAGCATAGTCGGTGTACTGTATGATGAATGTTTTTTCTGTTTTCTTCCGATTTAACCTTGCACTTTGATTTTACTGCATATCTTGTATAAAGTGCACTAACATGTACTCCTATAATGGAATGCTACTTGCGTCATATTTTCAATACTTCTCTTCCCAATGTAGATCGTACCATTGCAGTCTCTCCGTGTTTATTTCAAGAGATACAGGGTCTCATTTTGAAGCTAGCTTATTAAGTGGTTAACCAACAGTAGCCGACTGGACACAAAGGCCTCACTCACATACTTACCGATCTTATTCCTTCGGGTTTACACCGGATACGTGGTATGTGAGTGGAACCGCAAGTGGTGCCGCATAAGCCACTTGTGGGGTTAGTTAGGCGCAAGCGTCCTTTGGCTTCTGTCACTGTGACAGGCTAATCCGAATCGGATGCCGCCAACCGGTTATTAGCAAGCACTCTCGGGAGTAGGGAACTTGAAAGAAAGGGGGTCTATAAATGTGCACCTGATTTGGGGTTTAGTGAGTCAGAGCCTTGACTTGGTAAACGACAGACATCAATTTATATCCAGGCACCACTTGCCGTCCCGCTTCGCTGGTCATCAACCACATCGATTTTCGGGACAACCCATCAAAAAACCATCTGGAGGATGCACACAACTCAGTCAGATATATCATAAAGTAGGTCCGGCGACCATCAACGAGTCAGTGGACAGCTGTTTGGACCTGGCTAGATCGCATCAGCACCGCGGACGCCAAAAAATCAAACACAATCAGTGAATAAGTTTTATAGATGGACAGGAAAAGTATTCACTAGACTACGGGGTTGAGGTTACTGGAGTCGCGAGAAGGTACGTAAATTACCTTTCTCAACTGCTCAGCAGATCGATTTTAGCTTATGAGCAGACGAAATCCAACAGTCAAGGAAAGCAACGTGCTACCCTAATCTCACGTTTAACCGAGTTAATTGTTTTCCAGTCTTGGACATGTTGGTATTGCGCGCGTCCTCCTCCTCTTGGACTTGCGGACCTTACTTAGTTTCGCGATCTACAAGCGGTCAGGTGACGACATCAATCATTTTCGTGTGGCTATTGAAAGTAACGATGAAAAATTGGTCGAAACGTACAATTTTTCCTAAAAGTGAAACAGCGTTCTTTTATTTTGAAGCTTACTTGTTTCATCATTCGAGAACAGGAAGAGATAACCCATCATGGATAAGCGCCACAAGCAATCCTGACAACCAAACATCACTGTCAGAACCGGAGTCACCAGCCAAGCCAGCCTATCAGACAACAATTCTTACAGCCTGAGAACGTACGAAGTCGAAAATGTCTTAAGAGCTACTTATTCGTGTTCAATTTACACCATACTCATAAAACTGATCGCCCAAACCGCTGACAAAGCAGTGAACTAACCGCCGGTACCAAAGTCACCCCAATCTTGGTTTAACTTGAAGGCTCCGATGAGCTTGAGGTTTTTTGCCACAATGTTTACCGAGCGTACCATCATGTGTGGCGGACAGAGAGCACCAGTCCGTTCTGATAAACGATCGTGGATTGGTGAGGTTAGATCGATCGTACGCTTTTATCAGTCACCAAAAAGAATAAAACAACAGTAATTTAGTAGTTTTGTTATGGAATACGAAGTTACGGTTTAATAAACCCTCTTTGCGTGGTTAAAAAATTGCGTACCACTTAGATGCAAGGAACAAATAAGATCAACAGTCACTCTACTACCTTTCCAGTCTTCCGGTCCTATAAAACAGATAAAGACAGCTAGTTCACATCCTATTCATACGTAACTGGCGTTTTATAGAACCCTACAGAACAAATTGCATCACTCAAACATAACGACGATCCTCGACCTGGATATGACAATACTACATCGGTGGGGACATGGCTGAACATGAGTAACGGACAACACTTCTGGTCCGTCCGGTCGAACGTGAACACTAAAACCTTTCGAGTGATCGTTTGCTGAAAGTCATCCGGATGGAAGTTAGAAGTGTTGCCAAATCCACTGGAACTATACAGGTTCACTAACTAGTGTGCAAGTAACAGCGCTTTAAAGAAGATATGTATACCCAGATTTCAGCTCAAACAGATTGAACACGTGCCAAAGCATATCAAACAATGAACGAAAAAAATCATCGCCAACTGAACGACCACTAGCTCAGCTCATCTAGAATTTGCTTGACCTACATTTTCATCTAACTTTATCGCTCTTCAACTTGAATACAGTAGTCTGGAGATGGAGCACTGAAAAATGTTCAGAAGAAGTACATTTCGTGCGTTGGTTCTGGCGAGCTGTTAGAATAAATCTTAGAGGACGTGTTACCGATGCAACCCATGCGATCCACGCGACCTATTAAGTTAATTAAACGGAGACCGACGCCACTCTGCCGTTAACAAGATGGCATAGCCAACTTCTACATCATATTGAAAGGTTTCGTATGACTGGCTCGGCTACATGTACGCTAGAGATCGTCGCAGGGATCAAACCCGGACGAGTTTGAGACGACAATTGAAAACCGATATCACTAACCACAATCAAAGTGGCAGATGGTGAAATTTTTATAGTAAGATTTTACGAAGAGCGGTACCGCCACCAAAACGTCTACCAGGAAGCTAGGACAACATGAAAACCACAAAATAGGATGTTAGGTGAAAATATTTCCGCAGAAGCCTCACCGTTGCTAGCTCTAACAATGCTGCCTGTAGCGTCTTCATATTCGTTTTCTTGGGTAACTTCATAAAAGTATGAAAAGCTTGATCGCGTGATTTGTCGTAAATTTCCACAGAATTAGCCAGGTCCGGAAGGCCTGAATATATTATCAACGAATCCGCACATTACCTGAGAAAAAGTCCACGTATTCCTGTAATCTATCCAACACCGAAGATTGCAAATCAGTGTACATCGCTTGATGCATTTCGACGACCTTTCTGGTTGAGGAATAGATCAAATGATAATCACCTTATCCATAATGCTAACGAACTGAAAATTTAATTGCTTATACTCTTCTCCCGGTTCACTCAAATCGGCACACTAGATAGCAATCGGTTATTGAAATTTAAATGTGAACAACCCCAGACGTAGTTGATCGGAGCACACTGGAAAGAGTTCTGTAAGATTCTGTCAGAGTAACCTGAAAGGATAACATTGAAGTGTCGAATCTTTGGGCCCGATTGACAACATACTTGAGCATGACAAACGCTGGATATTGCATGGTGAATCGCCTGAGTTTGTCTGGCGATTATATTCGCCTTCTTCTGCGTGGCCTGCACAAGAAATTTGGTCTAAAATGTCACATCACAGAATAGAAAACAATCAAACGCTCATACGTGGGGTGCGGCCAGATGCACGTCATTCAAATCGAAAGAGTCAAACTCGTTCATTATTTATCCTCAACTGGAGTAGCGAACTGAGCAAGAACTAAAAAAGAGGAGAAAACGAAGCGCATAGCAACCACTGGTTCACACTGCCGAAAAGTAATTAGGAGTTTGGGTCCATGCAAATTGAATCCACACAATTTCGATCACAGGTTCCCTAGTCACATACACTTTCTGGCCAATCGCTTTGAAAAAGAAGCAATAAACTGGTTTCGTTGCGAGAAGGGGTGTGTGGCATTCCATTTACAAACAAATCGAACCGTGCATTGAAATTACGAAACAAATGTAAGAATATATTACGTTACGTATTATACTGCACGAATACATAAACTATGGTATAAACAAAAAAACAACACTATAAATTTGTATAAAAAGAATCCGTTTATAGAAAATCACCAGGAAGCAAATGGAAAGAAATTTTTTTGAGTATTCCGTTAAAGAAAAATCTTACTTCAGTTCGACTGATGGGTCTCGGCCGCCAGGGTTAGTGGCTGAAGTTAATAGAGCAGTTACTGTTTCCGCTCGTAGTGACAACGCAATATGAGCATCATTCACAAGCGATTCCAACCGAAGAATTAAATGTGATAACTTGGTCATGTTCAGAATTTGGTGTACGGCACGGTGTGCAGCTAGCTTGCCTCATCAGCAGACTGACCAAAATTTAATCACCGGTAGGAGCAAGAAAATAGTACGAACAAGCGAAACTAGAATTCAAAGCGCTCGTTTAGCGAAGACCAGCCAAAAGGCCGATCTGAGTGTGTAAATTCCGATAAAAAATCAAGTGTATTCAATGTACACATACGGCCATAAGGCAACATTTGTACCCAAGTAGTTAAACAACCCACCGTCCCATGCAGGTGCACTGTCTGCAAAAAGGAAAACAGAAGTTGTGACGGCAAAGTCTTGAGGTAGCGCTTTGTAATTCGAAAACGCGAAGCAAATTTTACACAGAACAGTCCGATCAATCATCTTATTAATTACGGCCAGGTATATCTTCCACAGAGGATAAGCAAAACAATGTTGCCCACAAAGGCTATGCTGATAAAATTAGTGTCCGGGAGAAGACTAACGCTAATACCACTGGGTTCTCCAAGCGCACATTCTACAAATAAAGCTGAAAAGAAGGGGAGAGATTGGATACTTTTGGACTGCATCACTTCAAATCATGGACACACGAGATAGTTGCATATAAACTCCCATCCCAATTGCGGAATGGGTGCAAACGTATTTCAACAACCCTACACAGTCCTTCGCAACTCTGCAACAAAGAAAGCTTCCGATGACCTTACGATGAACCGATATGAAGGAGACCTAAGACTATCATATACATTAATATCGACGGTCCTGTCGAGGTCCTGCTGCAGGATAAAAGCTTGGTCGTTGCATTCTCAACCAGGTGGAATCTTGTCTATTTTTCATGGATTTTCATCTCACTAGCTTTGACGAGCCAACACAATGGCGAACCAGGGAGTAACTTAGCGGTGGTACAGAGGAGATTGTAAAGTTGAGGCTATTCGATCGTACCAGCTTCCCGACACAATTCCCAAGCTCCACCGCTTCAATGGACTTGTGAATTACTATCGACGATTTATTCCGAATCGCGCCAAGCTTATGCAACCTCTGACTGACTTACTCCGGGGAAATAAACGTACACTGCACCTAACCCCCGAAGTCACTACGGCTTTCGCCACCGTAAAGGAGGCACTCACCTATGCAGTCAAGTTGCAATTCTAACAACCGGACGCTCCAATCAGCATTGCCGTGGATGTATCGGACACAGCCATAGATGCAGTGCTACAGCAAGCATTTCGGGAGACTTGGCAACCGATTGCATTCTTTTCTCAACGTCTCAGCGATACCGAAACGCGAAACAGCACCTTCGGTCGTGAACTCTTAGCTGTGTATAGGGCAGTGCGCCATTTTCGCTACGCACTCAAGGGCCTTGATTTCATTATTTTCACGGACCACAAACCTCTCGTGTACGCTTTACGGAATTATTCTGATAGGCATTCACCTTGAGAAACTCGACAGCAGGACTACATAGCCCAGTTTTCTACGGACATCCGCCACGCCTCCGGAGCCGCAAGCGTCACCTGTCACATCCAGGGATACGCGCATCACCAAGACTGATTGCGGATCGATTCGTCTGGCCTAACATGAACCGGGACGTGCGGCATCGGGCACGTTGCTGCCTTGCATGTCAACGTTCCAAGGTCAGCCGACACACGAGCAGCCTGCTGGGAGCATCTCCAACTGCCGGCGATCGTTTTGAACATATCCACCTGGACCTCGTCGAACCACTTCCACCTTCTCGGGGCTACACCCACCTACTCACGTATATCGGCCGATTCACTCGCTGGCCAGAAGCCATACCGCCGTCAGACCCACCAAAAATACCTGTCGCTCGCGCTTTTGTAGAGCATTGAATCGCACGTTATGGTTGTCCGTCGACCATTACAACTGATCGCGGGACGCAATTCGAATCAGCCCTATTTTCACAAATGACCAAGCCGTTAGACGTGTATCCAGTACGCAACACAGCATATCACCCACAAGCGAATGCACTCGTAGAGCGTTTTCATCATCAGCTCAAAGCTTCATTACGTGCTCACGAGCGGACGGAAGTGTTACCGCTAGTTCCACTTGGTATTCGCAACTGCGTCAAGGATGACAGTATGATCCCAGCGTCACTCGTCTATGGATAGTCGACCATGGTCGTCCTCTAAGCCTTCCAGCTGATTTATTCCAACCGTCAAGCAGAGCTGTTGCAACAGC
>JTDE01004604.1:12933-34739 GCA_014338405.1 Paragonimus skrjabini miyazakii | reverse complement strand
TTGAGGTGAACGGCGGCCCGAGCCACAGTACCTTTTGGTCAGGCTCATGGCTGTTATGATGATGATGATTATGATGCACTACTGTTGTGATCCAAGAACGCGGATGGCACAAGGGTTGTTTATTCGACAAACCAACTCATGGGTTAAGCATTTAAACAAGACTTGGAACAAAACCACTCATTTGCACGCGGTATTCGGCCCCAGACCTTTTCGGTTGTGGCAGACGTCAATGCTCAGTTCCATTAAGTAGCAGGGACCATTATGAGCGATGCTGCACTCTGATTTTCCTTTCTGCATTTTTCCTGCGGCTTATACGATGTCAAAATATATGCTCCGGTCCTACTACTGAATAGCCGTGGTATGAGTAGTATGTTACGATCGCTCAACTTCACTGCACTACTGCAACCAATCGTGAGTGTCCTAATTACTCCGATGTTGTTAGTCAGGGGACCGTAGATCGCGAGAGTCGTGCGCGATTCGTAGATTTGAAAACATAATGTGATTGTTGTGGTACTGTTTCATCACTGCCTTAGATATTTCTGTTTATAAAAGTAATTGTGGCTCACAAATTATGATTGTATCCACATTTGCTAGTCTTCTTGTCCACTGCGTCGAACCCAAGCTAGTTTATAATTTGCTATCAGACCCACAAGTCCGATTACCACACGGTATGTATCATGTAATCAAACAGAATTCTATATCTACTTAAATCACATGTATCGGGAGGACAACTGGAACGATAATAACAGCAGTTCTGCTTATGAAGAAAAGTCCCTCGTCAAAAATAGCCCCCTGTATCACTGAAAGTAAATTTACTTGACTTTCACTGTAATGTGTTGTTAAAACAGACGAATTATAGTAGTCTCAAATTGAATTACGGTTACTTTTCTGAACCATAATAACTGTTTCCATTGTTGTGTTAAATCTCGCTATTTACATCAAAGAGTGAATATGCTTAATGAGATAGTTTTCAACATTACGCTGTTAGCCCACTATGGGGCTTAATCTACATCAAACGTATGCAGTCTGATTAAGACCTGACGAGTATATATAGTATATTTAACGTTAAACGACCTTCTGCAGTATGTCATTCCACTGTACTTTGGAAAGACCAGCCACCAGTGTTGTTCACCACTAACAAAAACTGAGATCGTGACTCACTTTTTTAGGACTCACGAGTTACAACATTGTTAAGAGACCTGAATTCAACGCGTCCCTCACGTTTGGAGTAGTGTTCAATCTGTTACTCGACAGTGGAATCTGGCGTTGGCTCTTAGCACTCAGTACATATTCTGAAAGTCGTTTGGTACTTTTCAAACGAACTCTGTGAGAACATGGCATGTGCATACGGGGCAGATTGTTGTCTACGATGGAAAGGATCAAGCCGGTTGATTGGGGTATCCTGTTATATGAGTTTTCAAAGACGTTCAACTCATTGATGCGCTTTGAACTGACTATTCAGTCTTGTTGATTAAACCTTATGAGAGATATCCAGCTTATCAAAGGAGTACAGAATAAGAACACAAAATATGCTTCTCTAGGCTTAATTCACCTATTCATTCGTAAAAATTGACCTAACTGAGTCAATTTTCCATATGGTATTGTAGCGAGTAACAAAGTGGAGATGATCGAGTCAGTGTTTCTTTGAAGGACGGGGTCATCATTAATGTTAACAAACACGGATAAATATGAACCAGTGTCCCAGTCTAAAACCAAAATGCCGTCAGTTACATGACAACAAGCTGAGTTACCTTATTCAGAAATCAGTTTGATAAGCAACATGCTACATTCGTTGCTCTGACCTTTGAAGTGTATTGATTTGCTTGGTTCAAATTACCGTCCCTGAGATCACAAGATGAATCTGCAACACCGGATGAGTCATTTGCAGTAAAAACCACCCAATTGTGGTGTCTGTGACCTCTTTCCCGAAGCCAACGTGACGGCGTCATCGGCAGAGTAGTTCTGATGCAAACATGATGCAGACATGTTGTTCTGAGCCTCTGAGCAGTATGGCCTTTTGGACGATCGTGTACTTGTGTGCCAATGAGAAAAATCGTTAGATTTTACCACGCCACACACTACTGACAAGTTCAAACGAAAACAAAACTTGAGTCTAGTGATTATTTTCGAAAGGAGCCGATTGGATTGTCTATAGGAATGCAACAGCCGTGATCAGTTGTCGGTGATGATCAGTGTATATAAAGTAAACATACTGTTAGAAACTGGGTGGTCTTATCATTTTGTCACAATTTGCATGTACGAACGAAACATTCTGATAGACAGGTTCACCTGCGAAAGAAATCTGAGTAACACCAGTACCTGTTATCTGTCATGTTTGTTTGGTGTGGTGGTAAAATCTAACGAATTTCCCCATTGACACCGAATTCTCCTTGCGGTACTGTTTCACCAGAGAACTTGGAATGCCAATTTCAATATCGCTGTTGTAACTACAAGAGGACGCATTTGAGTTTGAGTAGATCTTAGCTATACAACTATACATGATTAACGACATCTTAATGAATTCTAAAACTACACTATACATCGTCTTTCATAATATAGAACCCAAGTACGTTGGAGGTATCCGTGTTGTCCTTAAACAGTCACATAGGCAGGGTGATTCATTCAAGATTAGGAAATGTGTTGTTGTTGTTGCTGCTGCTGCTGCTAAAAAGGCTGAAACATACTGTAGCGAAGAGGCGTCCAATAAAGCACAATCTTTACTGTCCAACACGCTAGTTACCATGCTACGCGCGCGCTCGCTTTTATGAGTCAGCATTCCAGCCCACAACACCCCCAGGTTTCCACTCACGCGTCGTGTGCACTTCTGCCCGGTTTACGTGTGTGATCGGCGCCTTCTATCCGGGGTTTTTCCGCCTGCCAGTCTTCGTCTATTGACCTGATTTCGTTGAACGATGACTCGTCCGGTCGCTTGTGTTGTCCTCCATCTATCCACAGTGGGCTTTGATCGTATACCACGGCAGTGTCGAGATATTCCCGCGATTGTTGGAATAATCACGCCTCCGATTTGGTCATCCATTCTATTTTGCCTGCCATTTCTCGCCCGTTGGTCAGATCCGGTCGAGCGATGACTCATCCGATTGCCCCCGTTGTCCGTCATCCGGTGGTTGAAGGTTTTTAGACGTGCCTATGGCCCGCGTTGGGGTACTCCGCTGAGTGTTTAATACTCGCACCTCCGGCCTGAGAATCCACCATAATACCTCTTCAAAACCAATGTAAGGCTGTGTGAACTACTGGATAATCATGCTAACAGAAACTCACTTTAGGTGAATAAACTTTATATAGACAGTTGGTTAACGATGCGACGAAAAATTACGTTCCATAATTCTGTCTTAAGTCAACACAATTATTCAGATTTCGTCAGAATATGTCACGAAACAAGCAACGGGACATAAGGGGTGACTGTTAACGAGTGACACTAAATGCAGCTGATGAACTGCACACAATTGGCTGGACAAGGACCGGATGTTGATTAGATGCTACGTCTCACGGTCAAATGTTTGTGTGCTGTTAGAGTTGTTATAGTAGATCTGTTGCACAACTAGGCACTGGTCGAAAAGGGACCGACTGACGTAATTCACTTACTAGCTCCATCGTCACACATTTTGCCGACACCAACCATTGTATAGATATTACCAAATAATTCCTGATTATACCGAGGGTTGTCAACACTCAACTTAAGATAGTCCGTCAGCTTGTACTGGAGACCAAAACATCAACTGTACTAAGATTACGCAACTATAATATGTGTTCTCACAAGAAATATGTTTACTCCTTGCAAATAATGTGACTAGTACGAACCAAATCAATTTTCCATGCCGCTTTCACATTAAGTTAATGTTTTTGATAGAACGTTCAGAAGAAACCTACCAAATGCATCACCTATTGATTGAAGTTGACGAAATCAATATGAATGTCGATCACATTTTCCTAGACGCTGAAGTAACACTCTAGTTGTTCTCGATTTTCGACTTCTACATAAACCTTTTTAAGATGTAATCTAGTGACTGAACAGAACATCAAGAGCAGTAGCTAGTAAGAGGAAAATTCAGTTGAGTTCCTTATACCTACTAGTTAAGTGTACATTAGTGTAGTAAGGACGACCAACTGCACTATACTATTCACACCGCTACTATTCAGTAGTAGGGCAGAAACATGAATTTTGACATTGAAGTAGCTGCGAAAAAATGCAGGAAGAAACATTGGAGTGCAGTATCACATGAGGCGGTTCTCGGTACATACAGGAACTGAACTTAACGTCTGTGGCAACCATGACGTTCAGCGACCAGTACCTTATGCAGATGAGTGTTTTTGTTTGTTGTCCCGTTTAAACACAACCCGTGTTGGTTTCCTGAATAAATAACCCTTGCGCTATCCGTGTTCTTGACTCATAACATTGGTATTATTCTAGCTACCATGGAAGTAGCACGTCAAGCTGTGTTTTCAGGTTTATCGCTCCAATTTTAGACTGACTTGACGCATTATAGCCATGTGAAAACAGTAACCGTCGCATAGCGTTTCCCAATTTTGTTGCCTCGTTACTGAGTCATGTCGTTCCACATCCTGCGAACAGGTCTTATTTGACCACTTTATCTGTGATGAAGTTAACTTGTTGGGTTATCGAGATCGACGTGGACAGCTCGTTCAAAAGTGTTGTCTAGATTGCGGTGCGGACTGTAAGTGTAGATGCTTTTCACGTTGGTATAGAATCGATATTTTCATTTCACCGAAGGCACAGTGGACTTGTGGGTCTTGGGGTTACCACTGCCATTCTCTATGTGTGTATCTGTCTGAATCTGGTCATGTTGAGCAACGTTGGATGAAACTCTTCTTAGTTCAGTTTGCCGGACAGAAACCGAGCACAACTTGGTCTGCACGAATCTATCATGCTGGAACCAGTTTGCACTGTTGGAATGCAAGTAAGTGAATATCGCGCTGAAAATCTGATAACTGAACAATGTATTAAACTGGCTTCTATTTATGTCATTTGTGACTGAAGTGTGGAAGAGTCCACTGGCGCGTTTAATTCAAGATACGCGATCAAGTACCTGTAAATGTTGTTGTTGGGCTCACAGTTCCGACAAGTAATGTATTTTTCAGGGTCGATATGTTGGTCGCCACGATCTTTACGCGATCAATGGAAGGCGGTTTCTCCAGAGCCACCACTGTGTTCTGATCAAACAGAGCTCAGTAGCTGATGTTGATTCAAAGTATAAATCCATCATATTGAAGCCTCAAATGTGAATACATGAATATGAATAACTGTTACGGGTTGAGTGACATAATGATAAGCCACCTATATTCCTTATACACAAAAAATTGAAAAAATGAATGTTATCGGAGAGGCAGAATCCAATTCCTACACTGGCATGCACAAATGGCTACCGTTCGAATGTCCGATGAAAGGAACTGTTGCTTCACGTTGACAGTAAATTGTATTTACAGAATAAATACCATCTGTCAATGATTATGGCGAGTCAACACTAGGAGCCTGTTGATCCACTTGCGCTACTTGACGATATCTGCAACATCGGGCAAAATCTTCTCGTTCACCGTGGCTTATCTAGTCAATTATGTTAGCCGGACACATCTGACAGTCTGCTTTATGCATGTTACTAAGACATATGAGGAAAGTTCCCAATGATGTGAGAAAAGAACGCTGTATGTTATTGATGTCAAACTGATAGTTTTTTTAACTGAGCATTTTAGAATGTTCAGTTGTTTCTGTATTAATCCTGGCAATATTAACAGCCCGGTCCAAGGATAACTTCGCCGTACCTTCAACAACGTGTGTCCAACGAATGCGTTAATCTTTTAATCCGGCGTCCTGTTTCGACCGACAAAACATCTTTCTGAAATTAAGTTCGTGCTGCACACCCATGATTGGTCAGTTAGAATCAGAGCATCATTTTACGAATTTTGTGACCTCAAGTCAAGCACCTCGAAGTGGTATTGTTCTTCATTGTCGAGTAAATGACGACGGAACTAAATTCTAGCTTTCACTGTACGCAGTACCAGTCGGTAGCAAATCCAAATAATATGTAAATCTAGTTCTTCGTTGAGCCCAGTCACGTGCGGTTGGATGCGTGGCAGCATCACACCAACAGGATTTCGGAGGTTGCGAATTGAATCATCAGACAGTTTCGTGTAACGTGACGCCATTGTTGTATTCCTATTCGGACACAGTCAACATTTTTCCGTACATGTGATAACAACAGTAGGGACAGCACGCGACTCAAGGAAATTACGAACTATATTCTGACGCGTACAGATGACGGCGTCATCTTTAAGTGTGTGGGTGAATGCGCCGTTGGTCGATAAAGGCGGGATCAATCAGAACGCAGCCTGAGTTTTGGTATGTGTGTGAGATAGAGGTGGCCGTGACACGTACACACGAGAGATAACCATCGCCCCCAAAACCGTACACGTGGCTGCCCTTTGCGCTCTTTCAAGCTGGAATACCCGGCTTTGCGGGCAGGAGAATACAGTCGTATCACCGTATTTCGGCCTCGAAAGAACTTGAGCCGAGAAGAGTAAACAAAAAGTTACCCCGGACACCTTAACAAATGATTGACGGACAGATCCAAGTATTCTCTTATCTTTGACGTGGACCCACGTTGTGTGAACCTGTTTTTTGGAGGTGACAATACCCTGAGGTCTCTTTCGGTGTCACATTGTGTTTACACGTGCTTGAGGACATGATATACTCTGATGCATGGAGGAGAAATTCTCAGAATTTAGAGACAGACTTTGTTGAACTGTTCATCTCAAAACTGTGTTTGTATCCTTTAAAAATATTCCCCTATCCTTCCTTGTTCTCAGGTTATCAGCGATGACGAAGGCTGGTGACTGCAGCCTGTCCAAGAGGTCATTGATGAAAACCAAAAGCAACATTGGCCCGATCAATGATGCTTGAGAAGCACCACGTGGGACAGGCAGTTAGTCCGATAAGTGTTGACTGATTCTGGTAGCAGATGAGCAGTCATGACGGAATTCTACTATCCAGTCTATCAGAAGCGATTTGATGACGTACGTTTTCAATTTTGTAAACGAATGAGTATGTGGAACTCTGTCAAAAGCTTTGCTGAAATAATGAAACACCAAGTGCACACTTATATCTTCGCACCTCATTCCTACCCATCGCTCTTTGGCAAGCAGGAGGTTTACAAACATATTCATCCTATTTACAATCTGTGCCACCTCCCACTAAAATGCTTCAGATGTCGCAAATATACTTGAAGACGACGGACAACCAGCCACTCCCGTACTATACCAAGCACATAAGTTAAGTTCACTGGTCAGCAACTGGCGACCTGCAACCATTCGTCTCTCACGCACAGAGGGAATCGTTACTTATCTGCACATCCATTCCTTCCTCCATGGACTTCTGAATTACCTCCAACAAGATTATGGCTAACTAAACAGTCAGTTCGAGTGGCAACAAAGGGTGAACTTTGTCCGGGCCGGAAGATTTGTTGCCTTCGATCAACCTTAGGACGTGTTTCACTTCTACAACAGCGACCACTGATCCAATTGGACATGGTCCATCGCCACCGAGTTGGTCAGCTTGTGCATTGTTCTGAGAATAGACAGAAACATACTGCCGGGCCATTAGCCGGGCTTTGTCGGAGCTCTCGACGATTTCATTTTCATGTTGACCATTCCATGCCAAAGTTCCCACCATGGTTCCAGTGCGTCGTCGGATGTATGTCCAGAGCTTCTTTATTAGTGAAGTAGCTGAGTTCACAGTCAACACTTCCTCATTCTTCTAACGTCTCCTCGGCTCAATGATATCAAATTCATTTCACGCTCTCCGATAAGCGCCGTAACAACCATGACTAGCCCCGGTGTTCGCACGTGGTGCGTAACTGAGCGTCAAACCACGGAAACCTTTTAGCACAAAGAAGATTACAAGACATAGGTTAGAACTCTCCACGAGAGTTTGCAGGTTGCCTCTACTTTTGTGCCATTGTGCGTCAACCATAATCACACTATCGTCAGTCTCCGAAGTTCGAGCCGCCTCCCTAATTTTCTCAAGTAGAATGTTTCATATATCCAGTCAAACACGAGTGAATGTTACCTGTGATTCTCCTCTGTTTACCATATGTCTAACAGCGCATGGTTATATTGGAGTCAAACTATCCACTGCCTTTATATCGGACTCTAGTGTATAGAACGTCAAATCCAACGTGGGATGGCATATGGCTTGTGACCACGTGGGAGCCGCCACATGTTCGTTGATGACCAATAGCAACAATGACCTAGAAAGAGGCCCCCTATCACTATTACAAGCCTCAGCTTCCCATTGTAGCGACCCTATTCGTCACTATCAATTAAGTTAGAGTTACGAGTGCCATTTGTATTCTTTTTGTGTCTAACTTTTGTTTGAACGAGTAGAGATACCGAGAACTACCCCGCGTACTCGAACGTACGACTCCGCTGCGTGCACGCTTGCCGCTCCGCTCTGTTATCATTCCGTCTTGGTATCCGTTTACTCTCGCGTTGACCTTGCAGGTCGATAATAAACTCTGTCAACTCGTTGTGTCATTCTCAACCGGTCGTCTTCGGTTCGCTGTATCCTACAAATTGGTGAGCCCGCGGAATTCGTATATTATAGTGTACATTCGATTGCGGTATTTCCCCCTCTCATATTACGTTTCGAGTGCGTATTGTTTACACGTATATATTTATCTAAATTTTATATCGTTCGCACCCACTCAATTGCCATTGACATTAAGTCTGAATGTTCGTCTTCCGTATCACTGATCACGTTGGCTGCTCCTGCATTCGGAGATCTTGGTTCCGAGCTGTGGTTCGCCGTGTTAAAAATAGAGTTTAACAACCGGCGTATAACAAGCGATGCGGACAAGTTCTCGCAGCTTATACCACGCCTATCCTGAAATATGTTAAACCTAGCTCGCTGTGTTATTCTCAACCGGTCGTCTTCGGTTCGCTCGATCCTACACCATGAGATATTTGGAACGTTAAAGCCGTCCATTATTAGGCAGTGGTCAGTTGCTCCAAAACCCTTTGATCGTATAGCAGTTGAGCTGGAAGTGCTCAAGGAGAGCGACATACTACACCTAACATGATGTTGTCTTTGTGTTGCACGAGAGTCCTTTAAAAGTAATATCAGAGTCAAATCTAGCTAGCAATAAAGTATCCGAGGTGTTCATGAGGACACCACATCATCTAGGCAAGAAGGGATGTCTCCTGAGATGCAGATTTCAGTGTCCAACACATTCTCCGACAACCACATTTCTTGAAGACACAGGACCACTGGGTTAAGGGTTTGAACCCCTTTCTCCATTTCGCCTTGCTTACTTAATGGGATCTGCACGTTGGAGAATACTAATCCCACTGGGCTCGGTTTACCTCCTAGTTTCTGGAATGAAGACGAACTGAGTTTACGAAACTTCTACTACTCCGCCCTGTTTAATGGAAGCAAAATAGGTTTCCAACAGACATGATGTCTCCTCTGCTTCACATGAAAATCTCGGATAAAGAGGATACACTCCCCTTTATCTGGCCTATTATGTAGCCTCTTTAAGGTCATTTCAAGGAGTACATGGTGCTCTGGGAACAAATCCGTTGCTATGGACGCGTCCACGTAACGTGCTTTGATAAATTCTGCATAGGAGTCTCAGATACGCCTCTCATGACAGCCTTACACGATCTACGTGGATCATTAATATCCTACGACTTCCGATTATGGCGAAACGCTCAATACATGATCTGTTGCAACCAGTTCTTTTCTCAATCTATGAAAAGTTTAATTAGCACATCGCGGAACGCAGTAATATCATGTTCCACCTGTGACTGAGATGTCTTGGTGGCAGTCTCGAAGAAGTTGAATACTACCACACACCAGTCACATGACAGATGTAAGTTCCTAGATTTTGGCCGAACTTTTGGCATTTGTATGTTCGCCGAGCTTGCCATTTGGGTTGCAAACGTTTCATCACCCAACGAGGTGACATCATCATTGCGTAAGTGTTTCAGCATATAGATTTTGAGCGTGGAGTTTGGTGAAGTTCGGTGGATGCCTGTTCTTATATAGCAGAGTGAGGTGACCTTCTGACCTGGATTCTAGTTGGTCACTTCTGTCGTTTATGATCTTTGATCTGATCTACTATTGATTAATTCTTGTAGATCAAGTCAAAGACCATAAACAACAGAAAGTGACAAACCAGAATCCAGGTCAGAAGGTCACCTCACTCTGCTAAATAATAACAGACATCCACCGAACTTCACCAAACTCCACGCTAAATATCTATACGCTGAAACATTTACGCACTGATGATGTCACCTCGTTGGGTGATGAAACGTTTGCAACCCAAATGGCAAGCTTGGCGAACATACCAATACCATCAACTCGAGCTACGAACAGTACCACCGCTGTTCACAACTATCAGAAACCTATATGTGAGCACAACGCTTTGACCGAACTTCCTTCCACTGGCTGTCTGCTCAAGAGTCTACTGGGCTAGTGAAAGCCTAACCAACCTCCATGGCTTCAGACTTGGTCAAGGGCACAGTCATTGTTCATTTCTTCTTCCGTTGGTATCTAACTAGGATTGTGTTCTTAGATTGCGTCGATGAATCTTCCGGGGGGTTCGCAACCACATGGACGAATGTTAGCTTAATCGGGGGATACTGTAACTCCTGTAACGTTCGCCTCGTTCTAAAGACGGAGGGACTCAATCTCGCTTCTACGGATCTATACTTTAGGCAGCAGAAATTTAACCGGTCTGAACAATTCATCTTAACGCAGTTATGTAGTTCAACAACGATTGACGCGCAGACACGATGTAACCGTCTGTCGCACCGTATAGTCTCACTGCCTCTCCCGGCGTACTTCATGCACCTTAGGCAAAATGAGTGTTCGCCTGCAGGGCTAAACGTTATATCTTTGATAACCGTGGGGATGGAATGTGCTACCAGTTCGAATTTGATTGGGTAGTATGAGTGGACTTAACCCTACAAACTAGTATACATCCACAAGATTTAACAAATCAACACCACGCAGAGAAATTCAACCTATGCGTTTAGGTCAGATCATTAGTTGATACTAGGTACCACCCTATTTATGTGGCATACCGTTATCCGCAACCGTTTCTGAACGTCGCTCAATCTCATTCGGTTATATCAAGGCGAACAAAATGAGCTGACTGTGTGTGCGGTCGTGCGCACACCCCAACTTGTTCGGAAGATTACATTAAATAAATAACACCCTCTTCATATGCGTTCAACCTCGCCAAGGCTCGATATTTACGTGACGTTGCACACCAAACCTAAACCTACTAACAGAAGGTGTGTGCGCGTGCGTTAATTCACGCGCAAAGCTGTCTGCCCATAGGTGCCAGCGTAAACATATCATTAATTAAGACGTGGTGAAATTGTCCTGCAAATTTGTTGTGTTTAGCCTGATTACGAATCAATAAAAACCGACTTCGTGGCCACTCTGTTTTTTCTTAAACGTACGTACAACAACGATATTAGTTAGCCACTCACAAAAACTGTGTGAGTCGAAATACAAGTGTGTTTGACAACCGAGCATTTATCGGTTCATTAGTACTACAGACAAGGAATTCTTATTTAGTAAAGGATTATGGATAAATCAGAAAAGAGTTGGTATACCGAAACAATTGAGCAACCAACAAAATGATACATGGTGACAATTTGATGACAAACTGTCAGTCTGCCTAGTGCGGACGGCGATCTGGACAGAAATGTTGACAATACTCTTATGTTTTTGTTCCATCTAGTCACCAGATGACATTTGTCGAAGTTCCAACCTCCTGACAGCACCGATAGCATTAACTTAGCGAAAGAATGACAAAGTTTGGCAATAAAAATTCTTAGTATTGGTGAGCAGTAAGAACTTTGACTGGTATACATCGAACACGACTCACATTCAGAAGAAGTTCAGTATAGATTTTATTTCACACAGGGTTGGCTAATGATATTCCTTATCAAATCAGATACATTGGCTGAGCTCTTCAGCATTTAGCCTTTTAAATTACAGTAGGATTTATGTGCGAATCGACAACGATTATTACCAGATACAGACATTATGTTCAATTGATTTGTTTGGACAACCGTCTTCATTCAGCAAAGCTAATGATCTGTACACTCGTTGTCATTACAGACACAAAAGTGACGACTGGAAAACTTGTATAAAAACAGTTACATGGACCAGCAAATTAGGCAATAGAAATACTGATTACTGGATGAATATTATTGGATGACTGAAACCGGTGTGTTTAGAAAACAGCGTTATCACCGAGTAGTAAATTGTGCCACAGTTTCAACAAATATTTAAAAGCAGTATGCAAGTTGCATTTAGTTCTGTGATGTCCAGTCGGTAGTTCTATTGGTTGACCGTTACAACTGTAAGCAAATAATCCAAATCACATAATAGTCACATTAGTTGACTTTGTATTTCTGAACAAGTTAACCTGTTTTTAAAAGCAACCCTGATTATCAGCATCTATTACAGTTTTCTAGTTTCAACGAGCCAGATGTAGAAGAAACTGAACAGCAGAAGAGAATAAATAGGCGTACTGTGCACACTTCGATGAGTTGTGTAATCAAAATTTCGTATGGTTTGAAGTTCTCCTGATGATCCAATCTGATTGATAAATTCATTTCTAAACAGCTTGAACGGCCAAATAAAAAGGATAAATAGTTCCATTACAAAATAAAATTCAACTGAGGTCCAAGTTTAAGTAGGGGAGGGCGCAGTAAAATCTATGACCGACATAGGGTTACGATTTGTTGGGGATGTCTGTGGGTCACATGTTCAAGGGGAATGAGCTGTGAGACTACTGGTAAAATTCTATCTGTAGTAATAGGGAAAATCACTTTCGGGAAATATTTTCACTGCTTCACTAGTACACACTGATGACGTGCGCAAATAAGTTAGCACCATCCTGAAGCAAACGGAAGTATTAGGAATAGACTATGTTTGAGGTATAGTTTTCAACAGAAACGGGGTGAAGTACAACACCGGTTGTAGGCCGTGTCGGTTGTGAAACAGCTTCCCACAGGACACAGGAACGAAATAATCTCATAGAAGAAAATCGGTATATTATTGTAATCGATTTCCGCAATATCTAAAGCTGCATCGGTATTTTCGGGATTACATGCCGAAGCTTGGTTTGAGAATGTTTTATCGATGACAGCCATCATTCGATACTTGAACGGTAGTTGTATAACTATCAAATCCATAGTGACATGATCTCTGCTAGGAATCTGGGGTTTCAACTATTTTGGTTCGCTGATTGACGGAGTGTTATGATAAGTCAAAGGTGTTTTACTCGAAAAATTTTAAAATGTTTTGTACGAGGTCACTGAAACATCCACTAAACAGAACAAACTATGTAGGAGGTGTCCAATGTTCATTAGATTGGAACCATGGCAGCAAACGTTATTTGGACTACCGTTTTCTGCATCGTTCGATCAAAGTAGTTTGGACCAGTGATAGTGCCTGACTGATGGATCGTTCTGCTTACAGCAATGAGTTATAAGTCGTTCTCTAACGAGTCCGTTTATACTGACCATCAGCCCATATCAAGGACTCATCGGAATACCGCCGATTCATTAGTGATTAGCACCGCGTAAGCCGATTGGTTCGTAGTTTCCTCTAGGTGAAAAAATCAAGAGTAATAGGCACAATCACACCAATTTTGTCCATACTTCTTACACCTACTCAGCTCGTCGGTTAGCATAGATGGAAAGTTTGCGGAAATATATAGTTGCCACGTTCAAAAGCGGATACTCCGCCTTGATTGACCAGAAACACACTATGACGAATGTGGGGTTAAATGAAACGACCACTCAGCCTCGATCAGACAAGTGAATAGTCTCTCATCCTTTCTGGCTTCAGTGGTTAGACATAGGAACCTGTCAAGTGTAATTACAGATAAAGTTACATACTTGTGAACACCTCCGCCCTAATATGAAAGAACACTAACTTAGATAGGTTCAAAAACCGACTTCAAGACTAGGCACACGAGTCATAATTAAGCGCAAAACTCCAGCTTCGCTGATCATCTGCCACACCCTATCTAGAAACCGCCATACTGATGTGATTTCAGTGTTGGATAGTCAGTCGGACTTCACGTTGCATCTTTCGTAACATGGCACGTGAGCGTTCCCAGACCGAGTGTGCACGTGATTGCACTCCCAGCCCGCAGACTGACACGTTCACTTTCTGATGACGCTTCCTATGTCGCTTACAGTGCAGACGGCAAAAATAGACGCTGGGAATCATCGGTAACTTGGTACTGACTAGTGAACTGGAAATACTGTCAATGCCTGTTGTTACATTTATTGTGTTAACCTGTGAGAACTGAGTATTCTTAAAGAAATGTCCAGCCTTCACATTTCTGCATATTTGCTAACATGGATAACAATCAAATGCCGTCTCCGTAAATTTGTCTACAAATGGATTTTAGCGAAATGAACAAAAAACAATACGGTTTTGCATGCTGCCTTCGCAAACAAAAGCGTCTGCTATTTGTTTTAAAAGTATGTTAATTCTTTCAACATACTGTCATGTGAACATAATCCGCTAATGCTAGATTCAGCTCAAATAAATCACCATTGTGGTCTAAATACAAAGGTTTTCAAGGTGTTTTATTGGGAAAGTACTAATGGCCCGAAACTGCAAAAACGCTGATCAATGGCAAAACAGCTGAGTTTTGGAGCAATTTCGCTGGCTGTTTTCCGTACACTCACTAGAAAGTCCAAATTATATTAGAAATAGATTAGGTATATTATATACATATATAATACATACACCATTATACTCATACAATGAAATCTGTTAAACACACGTACATTAAAAACGTTCGGGAAATGCCACATCTACAGTGTTTCAGCAAGTAATATTATACGTGGTGTACATATTTCAGTATCACACGTGAGTTGAGTGATCAGACAGTGTGGTATATATAGAACAAAATATATATTGCTTGAAACACTAGGCCCTTCAACAAATTCATCAATGCAGAAAGAAGACATGTTGCGAGATGTTTACTCTCATCAGTCATAAACTTAAAACATGCAGGCTACATTGACACACATCAAAGAAAGACAGGATATGGACACGCATACAACCACATCACGTATTATATCACCAAAGCTACGTCTCCGTGGTGAACTGTAGATTCGTCTGTTAACGTTTCAACACACAGTATCACCAGCTTCTTATACAACCACAGCTCAGGGAAAATAACATTCGATTATTCTTTAATAATACCTTTTCCATCTCTTTAGATCAATTGGCCGGTAACCCTTACGCAAACTCTCCGGAATTTCGCTACAGCAATTACCGAATTCAGGATTTCAGAGATCATTCGCTGTCACCCAATTCTTAGAAATCTGTTTCCACCCCAACTGCACCGTTCTGAACAGATCCATTTAGAAATACAGTTGTTGAGATAGTTGCCTATTGCTCGTTATTACCAGGCCACCGACATTTCCTTAACTGTTTTTCAATGCTATTTGACAAACGTTTTTTACAGTCTATAGTTTGAATACTTAATTAATTATGCTACTTTGCGAGTGAATGGTCTCTAAGTAATCGAAAAAACGAAGCGGATATGAACAGTAGGAAAATCTGAATGATCGCGGTTACTCAAAAATAAACGACGATCTTCAACAGTGCCACCTCCGGTTGCTGACGATGAGATGCTACGTTTGTTTTCATGGTTGAATTGCACACATCGGCCTCCATGCGATGCACTACGGTTTATCGTGCTAAAAAGTAGAGCTAAACAGAGAAGCCATGAGGTGCGCAATTATGAAAGCTGATCGCCATTGTTGGCGCCATGTAGTATGGTACTGAACACACCACCCAGTCGTTTCTTTTTCGTAACAAGAATATCGAACCGTGCGTTCAAATCAACGGCAAACACAATGACGATCCAGGCTGCCTAGTCTGCCACAGGAGACCAAACGGATAGCTTGGGATATAGTCCTCATGGGCATCCGAAATTCTGGTCGTCAGAGCATGCGGAGCTGTGGCAACAAAACGTCATTTAGGTCCACATCAACAACCGTTGACTAACAAATGCAGTCCGACGACGTGGAAGCGACCACATAATGGGATCCAGCTAAACAGTCTTTCTCTTATTCTGGGCTCCGCGTTCTTTATTTCAACTTGGCAAGGGGATTGGGCTTTGTCATCATTACGGCCTCTGAGAAAGAACCATCGATCAGTAACGCCACCAACTAGCGACTTCAAATGAGCGACAGCAACGAGATCGTAAATTCTAGTTTATAAAACAACACGTCCAATTTTAGTCTCAAGAAGATATCTGACAACACAGTTTACTCATTTAATGGTCGAAGCGTGTGAACACTGAAGGTGTTAATGTTTACCAGCTGTTTTGACTACAGTAAAGTATGACAAAGAACGGGGAAATGAAAGGCAAAGATGATTAAACTGATCAGTTAGGGGAATGATAAATTCAGTGTTTTCTCGGTTATGTATGCTGGTGAGACAAGACGGCTCCAGGCACCTCACACAAGTCTTCTGCTTGTGTAATAGCAACGTAGAGGGAGAGGAAGCTAGCAATGTGGTCGACAGCACTGTGTATAGTCACAGTGAGTCTCCTAATAAATGGATCTGTTTACGCCAAATAGTCAATATGAGCTTGAGATAATTGTACCATAAGGTGGCATTCACCAAAACATGCCGCAGTCTAGGCGTAAACGACAAAACGCTCAGGTACAACCAATACCTTGGCGTTATACTTAGGACTCTGAGTGACGCGGAGGCATACGTGATTCCACAAGTTGAAACAAGTAGGATCGGTTATCATGCTACAATTTTTGATGCTACCAATGAGGAAAACGTTACAGTCCTCAGTTATTCATGCTCATGGGGAATATAACAACAATGAACACCAAATGGATTGTCGGTTAAGGCTAGCAAACAAATGCGAAGCGGGTAAACCAACACCTCCGAACCACATAAGCATGTGAAGTTGTAAACCCTCGAAAGAATACGCTGGTTCATCCACGGTATAGTAACGTGTTTGGCAGAAATCGGATTCTCCTCTCCGTAATAATTAACACGGAAAATCCTGGTCCCGAAAATAATGCGACCAGCTCCGTTAATTGCTCCCAAGACAAACCAAAAGATGAGTGCAAAAAAGCAGCTTTGTTCGGCTTCAACAATGTGTGCGACAAGGAGGAAATTGCAAGGCAAATATATGTTGCACAGTGACCTACAAACATTCTCGAATCAGAAAATCGAAGGACAGTTAACGAAAATAATAGTTAGGGTCATTTAGCCCTTAATGAACATAGCGGGATAAAGGTCGAACAGATAAGAAAAATAGCCAAGGTTACCTCTGGACTGTTCCGCTCATTCTGATTGGATAAACTCGTTTTTTCGATTAATGAGGCAATTTTGGACGAAAAAAATGAATTATCTAACAGAACTGAATACGAATGGCAAGGTTTTCTTCTTCCAGGCTACTTTCCGCCAGTACTGCAGTGAGTGGCAGCCATAACCATTTTACCTTTTAGGCATGATCGTTGTGAATGAATGGGTAAACTAGACAATGGAAAGCGGCACAATCAAATGAGGTCGGGTAGGAAAAAACCGGCTACACAGCGGTGTCTTCAGACAGATGTGTAGAGCAACCTACACACAGTCTGAATATAAAACATCAGCAAGGTGCACGTAGTAAACATTATTTGCGTTAGAAAGGTCACCAAAGGGGGCGTGACAACCATGAAAGGTCGTCGAGAGAGGCTTGACAAACACTGCCTGAATTAAGGAGGGAATTATGCGACTAGAGCAAGACACACAACAAGGATTGGGTGATAGAATCTTTAACACTAAGTGCAAAAGCGCCACAAGCATCACAGTACAGTTCCAATCAATAAAATAGTTAGTTCTCGCTGTTCAAAAAAGTAAACCGCGAAAAAGAACCAAAAGCGTGATGAATCAAAGGAATGGCCAGAAAGCTTGATGCAATCGACTACAAACGCACTATAAAACATCTTTAATTCAACCGTATGACTTCAAGTCCCAAACGAGTTGCAGCTACTCTCGTCACCAGTCACCCGTTATGAACTTAGTGAGTCTACACGCGTAAGTACTCAAGCGGTACGAAACCTAACAGCGAAGAACCAATTAATAAGCAGTCAATTCGCTCGACTAACTCACATATTGAGGTTCGACGATGTATAAACTGATCGACACACGTATATACTATCTAAACTGCTGATCGCATGCCGATAGATAAGGAAACGCTGTTCAACCCATTTATTCGTATACACGCTCTCACCGCCCGTCCACGTGTGTGCACATCACAGATAAGTTAGAAATGCACGTTGACCTGAATTGTAATTTACACTTCTGGCGACGCTGCATGCGGTCGACCTTATTCGACATTCTTCTGTTCAATCGTGATAGGTTTTCTGCTACTGTGACCTATGAAACATTCTACCATGCAACAGTCTTGCAGAAAAACCATGTTTCTGCCAGACATCTTTGTCGGGATGAGTGTCAGCAAACTGAGATAGCTTTTGCTATTGATAGTAAGCGACCTTTGACCCACCTCGACTACCTCCCGTAGATTCGATAAAGCAGCCTAAACGAATCGGCCGGGTCAACCAGATGGTCTGATTCGAACGAGGGAGTAACGACTACAGGTGAACAGGTATGTATCGATCTTCGAGCTAGCCATATTGGATGATTTCAGATAATTGCTGTATTGTGGTCTACGTAGCTTGTTGCACAGGAACAAACGAAACGGGAAACTGTTAGGAGACTAATTCATCAAAATAATTCAATCAGGCCATCGGTGACGGTTGACGAAATCAGTCATCAACAAAGCACTGGTGTGCACGTCGAACCAATCAGGAGGAGGCGTGAAAGTGAGCGTACGTATCGCACTAGCCCGATAAACCAATCCGAGCGCAACGGTTATGGAGTTGGCCCTACTTGGCCAAGCGGATAATGGTTCAACGCGTAAATGACCGGATGTGACAACTATTTCACGTTATCTATTTACATGCATTTCATTCATTTGTCAAACTAGAAATAGGCAATACAGCGTGTTCTCTCGCAGTCGTGTTTTTGCGGACTCCGCGCAATTAGACTGGGTGAAGCCGCATAGCAGCGATCCAGGTATAGCAGTCGTCGTAATAGAACGTTTGGCAGAGGAGAGGCGCGTTACATCACAAGCACACAAAGAAACAGCATGAAAGAGACAATATAACTTTCATCTGGGGACGCAAAAGTGCTGTGGAGGTAAACCGATCGCGTAACTCAGCTGCGAAATAAGTTTAGGTACTTGCTAAGCTAAGTCTCCTGGCTACATTTTCAGTAAAGCTATCGACCTCGAAAAACAATGAAATATAAACAAGTCATCAGTCTGCGGTTAGTGGTAAATCCAAATTTGTATTGATTAACACGTGCTTAGGAATGAACTGCTCTAGATAGCCATTTTCAATGAACTTGTTAAATAAAACCTGTCTTCCACGATCGAACGTAGTTCCAAGGTACTATCAACCTAACACCTGATTAGGTTCCTCAGCTATCTTCACGGCACAAAATCATTAGTTCGTAAACTGTCCTGTCCCAATCACTTTGCAAAAAAAACTGTACGTTGCATCATGTCACTCTCACGACGAGACATGAACATGTCTAAAATCGTCATTCTTCTAGGTTGTTCAGGCTCTCAGGCAATTTGCGTGTTTTGGTAAGCAGAGTTGAAGTACAACAGTATTTCACTGAGGTTTTTCGATGTATCTTCCAAACGGATAATGTCGTCTACATAACGTTCATAAGGAATAAATGAACTTATGTGGTCAACTAATAAATTACTTCCTGGCCTTGGTATAAAAATATAAGCCAGTAAGGGGCCTAGTGAAGACCCTATTGCCGACAAATGTAAACTGAAAATTTTGCAATAAACAATATAGTAGCGGTTTTATCTGATCCACTGGTATCCCCACACTAATATGGTTTCTCACTAAACCGACCGAGAAAACCAATTATCTCACTTAGCGGGATATTTCTAGAGATGAGATATCAAACGACAGTAAGCGCTTTCCTGTTCCGTTCGGTTGCTTTAACGCCTCAACAAATTCAAAAGAATCTCTTACACTTGACTCAAATTAAACAAGCGTTTGTAATCACTTTCTTCACTGAATTGCAATCTACCACTTCCAGCGAACCCATCTAGATGTTGTATTTTGACTAATGAGGACGCACTAAAAACAAGCTTGTTTGCTACAGGTCTTTTCTGATGATAAATCTGTCTGGCTGTATACAGTGCGTCTTGTCATTCAGGGTTAACATTTTTTTAAATGAATTTGCATGTTCTGTCGTTAACAGATGAGTAACGTTGACAACTTATGCTTCTTACCCTAAAAGAATTGTTTTGACTACCATTTTCAGTTCACATAACTAAGGTAAGAACAAGTTGCCATTCGTGGCATATCCCATAGGTATAAATGTCTAGCGTTGTAAAACCGTGGGTGTTCATAAAAAGATGCTATTCCCCCCCCCACAATGAAACTGGACGTTGATGCGGTGTAACGGCTTGCGTACTTCGATCACCAATTAGACTAACCTGTACGGTATAATGGTCACACCGATAGTGAGCCACGCCAAGCAAGCCAATAGGTAGAGATCTGGCCCTCTAGATTGGGGGTTGGCATCTCCTTCAGGAAAAGTAATATTTCTATCACGCTGCCACCAATCCACTGCCTTGCGGAGGAGGCTCGAGCAAAATTCTAACCGTTCTTCCGTCTGAGTCTAGGTGTTCTAGCGGTGTCTTGGTCCATATAAAACCATGGATATTCACAACACTGTTAATTCCACACTGTACCGGCCGTCTCACAGCATAAACCAGGCCGCTCCATCTTTCCTTTACAGCAGGGTGGATAGACGAAAACGTGTTACTCTCCCTCCCCCCACTGCCCTACCCAATTTAACTCTCCGGCCACTTTCTACTCCCATTTACAACAAACACTCAACAGGTTCCATAAAAGATATAGCTAATCATGGTAACACCGCTCTAGTACGTCCTATCTCTTATTACTCACTCTCTGACTTCTCTCGTCCCAAAACCTTTCGGCGTCCTCACTCCCAAACAGACAGATCAACAGGTCGCTCTCGCACGGACAATAGACGCGTTGAATGTCACTGTCTGTAGCATTTCAGAGACTACAATCGAGGACAGTAACTAACGTATCGAACTGACAGCATCCGCTGTCTACTTCGGGTGACTTAATGACCGTCAATGCTAGTCAGGCCAGGGTTGGTATGTATTGGATCGTCCCTTAATACGAGCTCAATCGTTTGCCCCCAGAACCGAGAAGAAGAATGGGTGCAGCAACAGCGTTTATTGGAAAAAACGAGGCGAGTCCATTAGGCGACAGAGGCTCTACATTTATAGGTTTAACAGAGGGGGAGCATTCAAGTGTACTCGTGAGAACAGTTCAGATAATGTACAGGCGGTCGATCGCGCAGCTGCAATCTAATTAAGCTTAATGGACTGAGTGAGTTAAAACATATCAATTAACTCGGAGCCGGATCGATCACCTTTGCTGCTTCGTTAGGAGATGCGTCTCCTAACACCTCCCCTTTGAGCTTGTTGATCGTGCGTACGTAAATGAGGATGGAGCCCCATGTTTTCTACTGAACAGCTGTTCCATGGGAAAATTTCTGTTAACCGTCGATCATCTGGAAGGGTATAGCAGATCATTCGATGTTCGTAGTCTGCGTCCTATCAGAGCTTCTTCTGGAG
>JTDE01004603.1:28423-55820 GCA_014338405.1 Paragonimus skrjabini miyazakii | reverse complement strand
TGTAAAGAGCACCATTGAGCGGTAGACAGGTAGTTTGGTTTTCGACATCAGTTGCAGTTCTTCCAGAGTGATCTTCAAGACATCCGAAATGAGCACTGCTCTTCTCGACACGAGGTCGTAAATCGCGTTTCGTGGACAATTCTGTCGACAGATTTCTATCCACGTGGTAGAAGTCTGTGCAGCCATTCACAATGAACCTATGGGTGCGGATTCCAGATGAAGGCATATAGTAAGCTGAAAGAAAGATGGTATCTTGCCTGGGTTGATATTCAAACTGGTTGCGAAAACTGTGGCCAGTCGATGAAATTTCTCTTAATTATGAGCAGATGGCGTACTGTCATTTTCAAACAACGGAATGCGCGTTTTCGAACTTTCGACATGCTGAAACGTCAAACATTCAGCAACGAAACATCCCCGTGGTATTCAACGTGAACGCCATTCTCTGAGTTCTGCAGCCCAACCACTGTGACCAAGATATTACACTGCTTCATGTCAGTGACAGTTTCAAAATCATCAGAGGTCGATCAACACATCTGCACTTCTGCCTTCATTCCCACAAGTAACATTTGGCCTAAAGTGACAAATTTGACTGAATAACCAAGCTTACCAAGCACTTTACAAAATATTAGTTCCCCGTTTCCAGATGAACTGAACCAACTGGAGCAGAGTACGTTCTAAATCTTAGCCGCTATCTTTCAAACTGACTCGGGAAACTAATCATCATCTGTAGCTTTTCCGTTACACACTTGTCCAATAACGTCTCTGCCAAATCCGTGTGACATGATATTTTGCTGTGGCAGAATATTCACGGTCAGTAAACTGAATTTGGCCGAATTAGTTGAAACAATTAAATACGCACTGAAAAAACTCGTTTCCGGTGTTTTATTGTCATAGTAAATACAACACATTTATTTCCATTCAATGGTGGATAACGCCAATACATTGAGATGTGTCAATCTTTAGTGTGTCTGGTTCGATTCATAAAACTTGGTTATATAACATCGAGCACGTGGTTTGTACAATTTGTGCGGAAGAAGCGTCTCGTCGATGCAGCTGTTTTATCTCGTGTTTGAATGCACGGTCATGGAGGGTTCACTATTTTGACAAGCCGTTTTTGAGCTCATAGTGGTGGTCGATATAGGCGAAATCTGATAGCACCTGTTTGCTACGCGTTTTTTTCTCATGACTAACTCGGGCATACGTAAAAACTTAATGAGTATGTTAGGTTTGGTATGCAACTGGTTGAAATGACTGTGGCTATCGGATCTCCGGAAAGCTCAGAATATCCGAAAAAAACACTGAACCAACATTAAACGAAATCACATTAATATTACAAGGCCTTCACTGCACGGTCTAGCTCTAACCGAGAAACATACGTGAATGACCAGAGTATGTGCTGGGTCTGTAAACGAACGATCAGCAAGAGAATATTAACACAGTTAACGTCTAGCGAGGCAAGCGAGTACTAAAGTTAAATTCATCATTTCGTGATTGGATAGTGTGAAATAATAACAATTAAAATGAACAATCATTCCAATCTGATCAAAGATTAGGCTGAATCTCCGAAATTCTGTTGTCTCCAAGAAGCATTTTAATAGTTAGATTTAGAAACCTGATTTGAAAATCTTTATGTTCAATTGCGTAATCTTCAACCATTGTCAGATCTTAATGTTGGGATACTCATAGTAACTTTATTTCAGCTGTTATCAGTATCTAACTCAGAATTTAACAGATAGAAACCTACTGACTATGAAGCACTTATCTTCACTGAAATCTCTGGGACGGAATGACAATATACTATAATCAAGAAATGACAAAGGTGCTGCAGTCGTCAGTCTAGATAAGGCTGATTACTTAGAATGAATGCGTTACTGGAATAAAAATCAACTTTGTTAGCACAGAAAATGAAAAAGGGAAGATATTAGTTGTTCATAGTTTATTAACAAAACATGAAGATGTATGAAGCGAAAAGATCACAGAAATTTCGTAACTTTCGAAAGAAATACACCATCAGGCACTATAGTTCTTAAAATGTACGGGTTACCGAAAGTGTATAATGATGAGGTACCGTTACGACCAATTTTAGACATGTGTAATACCCCCTATCACACAACGGAACAGTAGTGTGCCCGGCTGTTAGAGTCAGCTGGAAAAATTGTTACCGATTCATAATCCGACGGATACTTTTGAATCGTTGTAATGTTAGAAACACTGAATGTAACAGGTAAGCATCTGTTTTCGTTTGATATCACATGCCTCTTCACCAATATCTCACTCGCTAAAATGATTGAGTTTGTCGGACATTATTTTGAAAGTATTAAGTGCAGTGTGGGAATAACAGTAGAATAGCTTAACGAGTTACTATGTGGTTGTACATAAAACAATCGTGTCAAACTCTCTGACAAGTTATACGGTCAAAATAACAGAGCAGCAATGGGATTGCCACTAGGCCTATTGTTGATACAGTTACTTAGCCAGTCAGATAAGTCAGTCAACTTGTAAGGTAAATGAATTGAAAAGTGTCGGTAAGATACTATTATGTTTAAGCTCTAAATACAAAACTACTCATTTTAACTTATTGTCTGAATGACTGACAGATATCGCGTCTCGTCGTCAGGATGGCAAAAAACAACGAGAGTTATATGGTAATGCAACTTGGACAAGTCAGTATATAAACTGCACTAGTTTTCTACCACAAAAACTAGTCCGATGTCTGATAGACAAGATTGTGAATATATGCTCATGCGACACCATGGAACAAGAGAGACAATTTCTATTTAATACACCCATTAAAAGTGGTTGTTCGGAACAGTTTGTTCATTAGGATACGCTAATAAAAAAACGAAGGTAGATAAACCACAAACTGCGGACAGAATGCTGGTTTATATTTTCTTGCCCTTCAAGGGTGATAGCTCGGCAGATCAACCACGTGTTCACTTTAATTCCACACTAGCTTTACGCTCTTCGTTGAATGATATATTGGTTGTTCATACCGCCAGTTTTTGTGTTTACTGTTGAGTTTGTTACTGTGGAACAAGCTACATAAGCTGTAAAACATGATGACTATTTAAACACATCGGGAAGCATCAACCTGTGACTAACGCAAGGACGGATGCCATTTTCGTTTGCAGTCGATCGCGCCAAGCCATCTGATAAATCGATTAGCTAAAACTAATCTATCGAATCTGTGGAGTATAGTCGAGACAGGTGGAAGGTAGTATACTGATGACTGTAAGGGCTATTGCATTTCGTCTACATCGACCAGCACTATGAGCTGAAAAACGGCTTGGCAAAACAGTGAACCCTCCATGACCGTGGATTCAAACACGGGATAAAACAATTGCATCGATACGACGCTTCCCCCGCACAAATTGTACAAATCACATGATCAATGTTATGTAAATGTAATACTCGGAATTATGGACTTCGAATAGCCCTAGAAATCGTACTAGGATTGAAACCTCCCACGCAAGTAATAAGCAGAAGACCTCGCACTGGTTGCAGTAAGCAGTTCATATTCGTGAGACAAGAAGCCGATGTACAACAGTATTAAAGAAATGATAGTCAATGATTGGGTGGTCATATGGACACATACAAAGTCACAAACTGAATGTTAACTGGTGCAACAAACAAATAAGCGAATAACAGAAGGCGTAACATTGAGACTGTTCGTCCAATCCTGATGTAGTATCTTCAACGCGACGTTTGGATTGGTCTCTTGTTAGAACTCCTATTGTGTCGGGGTTTGGATAAGCGGTGAATCGAGTAGATTTTCATCACAATAAACAGGATTTATTAATCGAACCAAACATGCACTAACGATTGACACATCTCATTTTATTGACATGTTATCCACCATCTCCATTGAATCGACATAAATGTGCTGTATTTAACATGATGATAAAACACCGAAAACAAATTAGTTCGCTGTGCGTTTTATCCACGGTCCCGAATTCCACGCTGCTGCACGATCACGTAATCGAGTAGATGGTAATAACCACATAATAGGTGAGTTCACGGAGTAATACTGTTATCTCCCAGCTGTTTTTGATAGCGAGCTGGTGAACAGAACACGGGTGGATTAGATGAGCACCATTCTCACTGGCTGTATCAATGACGTGAGGCACGAGAAACGCTGGCCCGGCTGCAGACTGACATAATGAAATCGCCGAGAAGAAATGGTCGTTCAATCATCGGTGTCGAGCACAGTGTGGCGTAGAGTCGATATTAAAACTAGCCCCTTGTATTGACAGTACAACGTGTAGTTAGACCGTATACATTAGGAAAGATAACATACCTACCTCGAACGAGTTGCAGACACATGGACACGATCCAAAGGCTGATGCAGTGCGGTTTTCTCGTCATCAAAGAATTGATGTGATCAGCGATTGCGAAACAGGCATCATGCACTCCAGCACCGTTCGCCGGGTAAACTCCCAGTAACATGTGTACCCTACACCCATTTCTCGGAGCTTATCTTGGTCTGCAAGTCTTATCTCACTCAAGGCTGTCGCTGGGTTCCATACCTGTCAGTGCGGTGCAACATTCTGGCAATCCAGTGCTGCACTGACTCAGCAGCGTACGCACACTCCATGTCCTGAAAAGCAAAGTCTTGCGTTCGCGGGCATATCTTACATTGACAAGAAGGAAATGAGACTGGGATCTCTGATTCACAAATTTAACTTGTGAGACAAAAAGAAATAGGGTTTCCTTGGGGGACCCTATTCAGAGCTAATGACTGGAAAGTCTGACTTGTCTGGCAATGGAAGGCTAACCCACATCAAGGTTGCAGTGAATGAGACGGTGACGATTCAGTTCGACTACTGGTGCGCGCGGTAAATACATTGTAAACTATATCGAGTTTCTGAGGATTAGTGCAAGTTTTTGATCAGCGATCACGATCAATGGTTGAACGATCGGAATGTTCTTTGTTTGGGGAGGTGTTCTTTAGCATTCTCCTTCTATACACAGAAGACAGCAGTGTTGCAATTACTAATACAGTTCAGCTGCGTACTCATAGGTCAATACATCACTGTCTAAGCACTCCTACATGGTAAGTGGTGGGATATACAAACCTATGAGCATATCTTTAAACGTCAACTGACCGAAGCCTGCATAGCCGTCCGGGTCAAAGGAGGACAAAAGCTTGATCACCGCGTCAACGTAGTAGAAAATTTCAGAACGCACAGATGCACACAGCCATTCTTATTTCGGACTGCCTGTGGACAGAACCCAGTCGCTTTGCCCCGACTAACTTGACAACGAGACCGTCCAAGCGATTTATAACAACTTACCTGGGCCTCTGGAGAGCAGATTCTGCTCACATCGTGGCCTGTATTTCCTTCTTGCAGATCACCACGTCGGTATCTGCCGGATTCCATTTAGCACTTCATTGACATACTAAGAATTGCAGCACTGTTTATTTGTCTGTCTCATTGCTGTAAGTTCACAGACTTTATTTGATTATCCTTTGTGGTGTAATTTATCAGCAAGTTTTTTTAATGTTTAACGATTTCACTTATACCACTCACGAAGTCTTACAATTAGCGACCAGGCATCTAAATTGTTGACTGTCGGAAAGGAATGTTGCTATATTTTCGTCAAATTTATGTTCCCTAAACAGCTTCGGTCAGCACAGGCGAAACAGAGCTTGCCGTCCTATTCGGCCGAAGGAACGGAAATCGCAACAGTCAATAAGTTGTTCACTTTTAACAAATTGTTGCAGTAAATATTTCAACGTAATAATTGACACTGCAGCAGTGGGCTGAAAGAAAGTGCGACAAATGTCATACGTTAATTTGATAGTATCCAACAGATTAGCTCATGGCTTACCCATGTAGTTAACGTTTCCTATAATAAATTGAACATCACTCAGTTGATGGCAACTTTTGCATTCACACAAGCTATTCTATCAGTCGTTTTCAGAAAAAGGCATTGAACTCAAGTTTTTCATTTATTTGAGAAGGTAGTGTCGGACACATACAACCTACCCACCAACCAGAAAGCACCACGAAGAACCGCGAGTGAAATTTGCTACGGAAAACGAAGGATGCAAAGTAATGATGTCGGACAAACTTCCCTATACGGAGCCAAGCAATGTTTCCCGGAAGACTGCAGTCAGTCAAAGTCGATTACTCGAGCTAATTGGCACGTTATCGAAATAACGAATCGGGACGTCAATGAGACACAGCATGGTGATCAACTGAGTAAAACAAGTTGCTTAACAACGCCACATTTTAAAACAAGCATGCAACAAGCGGAACCCAGTCAGTCGACAGAACAGATAAGGTTTTGGGATTAATTGGATTTCTGTGTTGTTACTCATTCTTAACGAAAAAATGGTTCATTGCTACCAGTAATTTTATTTCGCTTCTAGATCCTGAAGCGGTAAAGTTTAAGCAATAAACCTTGTACGGAATTAAGTTGCTGTTTTCATGGCTTTATAGTCAAATCTAAATCGCCTATCTGAAGACCTATCGATGAGCAATCGAAGTGTATTATTGATGGTATTTGTAAGAAATGCGAATATCTGAAACTTAGTTGGAGGCTGCCCCATATAACGATGGAAACGATTAAACAAACACTAAGTCCACGAACTTAGTTCACTAAACGCTGCATGCTTTGTACGCAAATATCAATAGGTTGTTGATAACCCAGATCCCTATTCGCCTATATGGTTCGTGGTGCCTCGTATGATTTGTCACTGAACAGTTTTCGATGATGTAGTGTAACATAATTGGATAAACTCGAAACCACAAGAAGTAAGTCTAGCAAACAGCTGTTTCTGGTCATTCTCACCAGGATTTTACAGTCGAATAGCACATTGGATTTGTTGAAGTTATTTCGGTACACTTGTCGTTCTATGTCTGGTAAGATGTGGAACGTTGAATTGGTTGAAGCACGTCTGGTTCGTTTGTTTGTAGAACGCCAATCTCAAATTTGCCCATACTGTGTGCAGTGAACAAACAGGATTAATTTTGTTCCATGACTGTACACACAAAATATTTGCTCTCTTCCTCAGTTTATAACTATCATTCCGTGTCTACTAAAACTTTATTATCTGGTATTTTTTAACGTGCACTCACTTTCGTCTGTAGACGAGTGTTTTGGTGAGCTCAGTTGCTGTTGCCTGGTGGCCATTTGCGAACTGGTTTTTGATCGTTCAATTTCGAATGGCTTTACTCGTTAGGCAATTTAAGTATCCCGTTAATTCACACCCAGGGTGAAGGAGCGCCTATACTGCAATTTTGTCGGTAGTACTGTATAAATTGTATACGTTGCATTCATTTCGATCGTCTATTTCGATGTTTTCGGACTTGAAAGATAGTCTCATCAACCTTCCAGTCTGAATAAGCGTTATATATATATATATATATATATATATATATATATAAAACTGCGGAGAAAGTAAAATAGGCAGAACCGAGACATGCTTGAGCTCCAGAATGTAGGAACATTTACCTAGATGAGTGCAGAAGCCCGTGTTACCGGAGAGCGGCAATGTTGCAGAAACGTGTAAACAGCTAGTTTCCCCAGTCGCTTGACACCTCCTGACTACTGGTCACGTTATTGATTCATCTTGTGTATTCAGAATCTTGTTACGTCATTCTAACCTAAGATTCTCACGATTTGCTGAAACGGTTGCAATCAATCTCATTAAGCCAAGTTTTTCTGTTCAGAAACAACTGTTCTTCAACTTGACCCTCCTCTTGATTTAGTGACTTATCCTAATCTGCTGATTGATCATCCACCCCTCGAATTGTTTGCCACAAAAACCGACCCGTGTTATTATAAATTTGATACTGACGCGACAATACGAAATGTTTGCATCTAACAGTTATTGGAACCGTCGATTACGCATTGTTGAGTGGATTATCCTAAATCACCAGGAGCTGTTTAACATGGGATACGTGAGCATTACACATGAAAATCGGAACCAATCAAATGGGTCACTAAAATTCACAGACGAAGGGCAGGTCGCCTTCCACTGATGGATGGGGAATATTGTTGAGTATGTGTGTGCGTCACACATGCTGTTTGTCAGCGACGAGCGGTTCGCGGTAGTTCGGGTTTCAAGTAGCTTTGGAATAACTGACCAAGAGAGGTAGATTTGAACGAACTACGTTGTGCACGCAAATATGAGCCGTAGAGTTCAATGGCAATAGCCTCCGTCGTTGATAACGCTTGCACTCGGACGTACCTGGAGTGGGCTTGTCCGACCTTGCAAATGACACTGAAAGCTTCACTCGACCTGGTTTGTTGGTTAGTGTTGATCAAGTGAAAACCAATCGCGTTCGAAGTAGGCTTTCTTGGAACGTTGTAGAGCCACACTAGAAGATTTTCACAAATCCTTTTCGATGGCCACCTTGTGGTTCTCCTAACATAAACAGCTTAACAACAGGTGAGTGAACAAACGTAAGGTAGTGTAGGAAACCTCGACAAGCTACCTTTTGAGTGTGACAACGACAAAGGGAAGATATTGAATGATAAGATGACCCCTGTCGCCGGATAGACGCTTTCCAATGTAATAGAAGTACGGTGGGTGACGATCGTGTTGGTAACTTCACTAATGTGATAAAAGCTTTTTATCCGCTATTTGGACGACTTCATGCTTCACGTTTCTATCCGGGAAACCGTTGGGGATATCCAACTGAGTTCAGCTTGTCTTGAACTTGCTTAATTTCGTCCTGCAAATATTTCGTTTTCAGTTTGTTAACTAGTAAAGCAAGTTTCAACTGTATTTAAGCATAACAGAAAATGTTTTTCTCCCCTCCGAAGTGACCTCTGAATGGATCCGTCCATTTTAAGAAACATTAGCATATAAAAAGAAAATAACCTGCCTTAATCTTCTCCTTCGATAGTGAAAATACTGTTTGGATGCACACGTCTGAACTCAGTCGAAAGAGTCTGCGTCTCAACGCAATCTTTTAGTAGACAAAATATACTGTCTACGTAGCGCAGCAGAGATAGTAGTTAGCACTGACGTGGCACAGTTCACATGAAATGGTTCACAAATGAAAACTGCATTACGGTGGTAGGTGAAATGAAAAAGTATGCTATGAGCAAGACGAAGTTTGTGTAACTTACGAAAGATATTTAGCTCAAAGACCAAAACGCAAGCTCTTTTAGATTCAACGTTTATACTTGAAACCGGTGGGAATCCGTTTAGTCTGTTGCAGAATAAATACACTTGGTCATGATATTCCACCTCAATGCTACGTAACCACTGAATCACACATTATAAGATTTACAAGAACGAGAAAGCGGTGACAGTTGGAGGAACGTTCATGTTTTCACCGTGCAGACGGATCATTAGACACTCATCATCGAAGATCTGGAGCCTAAGCATTAATTCCTATCAGCTGATAACAAAGGTCGCTTTCGCACAGGTCATGCTGTCTGAAATCCTGTTTGCTTCGTAGGTAGTTCTATACAGATTGGAGTATCTTTCTCATTGTCTCTCCAAGAAGTTGCAACATGGGCATATATATATATATATATATATATATACTCAGAGCATCATCGTGCTCACCTCCGAATGAGGTGCATAAAATGCAGTATAGAGGCCACGAAAATGTGCGTCATGAACACCCATTGCTGAATGATGTAGATTGTAATTCACCACAACAGAAGTAGTTAATGGGCCTCGTATCTAGTGAACGAATACGGAACGAAACAAACGAGGGAACAACATGGCAACTGATTTTTTTTACAAATAGGCTTTACTGCGCTTGCATCGCTTGGAATGACATTTAGCTTATGTGATTCCAGGTGAGATGATTGTGCATCACCGACTGCCGGTTCTGAATTTCTCCTTCCTAATCTCGAACTCGCACTGGCCAATGGACTGAGAAAAGGCCGACGAGCAAGCTGTAACGCTCCTTGTTACGGCCACCTCGGGTGACTCGTCAAATGTACATGTCGACTTTACCACAGTGACCTGATAAGCAAACACGGCGGCTGAAGGGCGTTCCTACAACAAAGTCCAGACGAAAACATTTTATACCATCGCAGAATGTTAGACTGGGTACCCGTGTGGACCTAAACAACCGACAAAAGAAAAGGCTGTGTTACATTCATGGTAGATTCAAGTGATCCAAGATAGAAGACTACCAACAATCGATTACAAATCTAAGTTGACCAACGCTCACTGCCTTAAATGGAAACGAAACAAAAGGAGTGTAGTAACGTGTCTTATTCTCAAGAAGTCACTGGGGACAATAAGTTCATTGAACAAAAAGCAATACATATTGCACTGACTCAGTTTTCTCTTCTCTGGAAACACTTCCGTCATCATTAGGCTGGCAAATTCAAGGTTACAGTTCATTGCACTAGGGTGCGTTGGAGTAAATGTCAGCAACTAAGGTGTCGCTGATTTCATAATATTTTCCGAGGAAACAGCAAGTAGGCTACATGATCTCAAAGAATCCACACTCCTATTTTCATTGTTAACGTCTACATTTCACGATTTTCGATACACCAATAGTTGTTTATCCCTGAACCGTAAAATAGAAACATGACGGCAGACACAAATTTAACCTCGTCCCGTTTGTATCCCCAGTAAATTCTTCAATTTCTTCCTAGAACAGCGTAACGGTTACTATACAGTTATGAGAATGTGTAATTAGGTTACACTTCGGTTCACCGCGTACTTCCAAATACGAGAAAGTGGTCTTAGTAAAATAACTAACAATTGCATCCGAATGTACTTCAGGCTATTCACAACTGATCAAATGCAATGAATGTATTCAAAAAACGTCGGGATTGAAGAAGGTCTAATTGTTAACAAAAACTGTGGCTTTTGACCGGATTTGAATCACCGACAGAACGAACATGCTCAAATACAGCAAACACTCCACCAGCTAAGCTACGAGTCCACGTCGGAGGCCAGAAGGTTTTGTATTTCGTGAATTCCATAGGAGAAAGTGGGACGGGTGAGTCCAAATGTGAGATTCCTAAACCATCTAGGTAGTTAGATCAATCAAGTGACAGTCGAACAATCAGCTTTCAAACTAGAAAATCTGTGTTTCTGGTAGTTGTCAACAGTGATGGTGTTGTGCGTACTTCATCCTTATAAAGCGCAGATTCGATTAACTGGTTAGCGGGAGAGCTTCCTACATGAGGCCTCTTCACCGACGATAACCGAGAGGCAAATCTTCAAGGGCAACAATGGTCTGATTATGTGCTACGGATGCCAATCACTTGTTTGTTCATACGAATATACTAACCACTGAAAGTAGATCTCTTGCTCAGTAGATGTTAAATCAACAGAGTCGGATTGTGTCCTAGTAGCCTAGCCTCAAGCAAGGCCTGGGCGTTAGGCTCGGCTACTAGAACTACGTGTAATTGGAATTGGCAGAGGACAGAAGAGTACACTTAATAGATACTGATATCGAACGAAGTTCTACAAGTGGAACAATAAACCATTTAAATGAACAGTCACTTACGACCAGGTTTACAAACGCACACAACACTGCAGCGTCCAATCAATTCGGGCGGTAAGATAAATAGGGCATTACTGTTACTGAATTAAACAAATCTGGTACACTACGGTAGGAAACGGAATATAGGTAATAAAGTCGGATACAGATCAATTGTTTACGGTCGAATTGAGGAAATTTAAAACGGTTGCGAATAAGAACAGATGACGCAACCCGACGAAACATGTTAAATTCGGAGATCAATGCATACTACTACAAACATACGAGTATAGCAAAAGTTTTTAATAAATGGATTGAGACTAACACAACGTTACGAACAAGTTGTAATACTCTACGTTTCAACCACCTCGGGTGGCCTTCCACAGGAGTGTTGTAATCGGAATCCGATGTTAAACACGACGCCAAAGCGGTTTGACTTCATTCGTACAAAATTTGGTGCGGATATCCTACAGCAAAGGTTTAACTGGAATTAACAGGTGTCATTATCCTCTCCCTTCTTAAGCCGTACCTTGGTATGGGGCAGAAGCGGTAACCTATAGGCGAGGAATAGTTTTGGTTACGAGCGGAAAGGCCTTGATCGTAGAGTACACTTTGTTTCCTGAATACGGTTTTTGAGATAACTAGCATTCTTGGTTGGAAGTACCGCGAAATGTGCCGAAGAATCGTGGCCAACGGCACAGCGACTACCTGAGTTCTGTGTACATATGTATATCTTCAGGATATACAGAGCGTGAATAGAGAACAGAAAGCTAACGTGATTTGCACCCTCTATGTTGATAAACAGCATACAAAAAGTGCTTAAAAATGTGAACCATTAGCCAGGAAACCGTAAGAAGGACCCTGACGAACAACAGCAGCAACAACGTGTATGGACACAATTCCAGGCATACGCGAAGAACCTTGTATAAAGATGGGCAAAACTTATCACAGAACTCTGTTACCAAAGTAACTTAAAGGTCGACATTCAAAACAACTGTTCCATGGTTGCTACAAACAAGACCCAAGGGGCGAACGCCCCAGCATGTGGAAAAAAACTACATGAAAATACACGATATATATTCATCAAACCGGGTAAGATACAATGTGATAACATCAGTAGATAATCAGCTCTGAAAAATATCAGAAATAATGAGTAACGGTACATACACGCGGATCTTATTAAACAAGACCCATGGACAATTCAACTTCGCTCAACAGGCTTAGTTCTTTTAAACAGTGATCTGCTGGTAACTTGAGCTTGGCTATAGAAGTGAGTTGATGTTGCAAGCGCTCCAGAACAGCAGATCGGGTATCTGTGTCAGCGGCAGACAGAGACACGGATAGAAACGCAGAGGTCAACTGGGCGCAAGTTGCGGCCATCTCTGTTCTGACGACTCTGAAATGTTGGGATACAATGGGTATTTAGAAAGTCTACACGATCACATGGACAACTGTTCAAACAGCATTAACTCGAATATCGCTCACTTTGTCGAGATAGTTGGCGTGTGCATGTGTTGAAGCTGTTCTGTGAACATGCTCAAATTCGTTTGCAAGTTGCTAATCACGTCTGTCAGTCGAGTTTGTGTTTCTACTTCGCGCATTTGTGTGGGAGATGCAGCAGAGACCTCCATCCCCGATTCACCACCTGGCGCAGATTGGACGGGCTGCTGACACAAATGGGCTAACTGTTCAGTCAACAGAAGAATTTCACTGTACGTCAAATAGACACCCACTCCTGTAAAGCAAACAACAGACGTATAACGTGGTTTGGTAGCAACTGAGAGAACAAGAAAATTGAACGTCAAAATACTGTTGTATGAGATGCATCAGCACAATCTACCACAAACTGCGCTGGTATTATACCATACATCATACTTACGTATAAGGAAATGTTGATGATCTGTTCACAAGGTGAATAGGTTATTAAAAAACGAACCAACAAACGGTTATCAACAGCAGCAGTGCTATAAATAGTGAATACCGCTATAGAACCGCAGAAAAGGTGCAACCTTAGGCTAGAGGTGAAACAATAAGAGATAAGACCTAATTCGTAAGACCGTTACATTTTACGTCAAACATCACCACCATCGCTACGCACACACTAGTAACTGACAGTGACGTTTAACATAAAATCACATCGCAAAAGAACAATCAAGCAGTAGTCCAGCGTGCGACAACATCTGCAGTTAACACAAGCAATGGCAACATTCGAATCACTAAACCTGATCGTCCGCCATCTCTTCGGGCGCTATCGGCTATGGAATCGCGGAGTGACTAGCCACTTTAGTGCCGTCTTTGCTTCCTGAAGCCAAATCTGTATTTGTTTACCTGTGATTAACAAATGCTGATAGGCAGCTGCGTTGGTACGTAGTGGTTGATGTGACAGAGAAACAGTTGGTACCCAATCGTTTAAATGAATGAATCCTCGAAAAATGAATGGGTGAATTCGTATAATCCAAGCTATCGCATATCCGCTTTCCAACTTCACCTTTGATTATCTGTTAAAGTCTCTGAAGCGTGCGACTGAATTCAGACAACAGTGATGGAATATTTGAGGACAGTTTATGTCCTTCATCCTGAATGGTTTCCTTTCGAATTCAAAGATTAGCACCGACCTTATGAACATTTTAAACAAACAACAGAATGAAGAGACGCCTTTCGGTGGACACAGATGAATTAAAACGGCGAAACTTACTCTAACTTTGGAGATACAAGGTAGTATATGATTGCCACGAGCTCTCGCCACTGCTTATGCAGCTTCCAAAATACATCAACCAGTTGACAATGCAGTGATCAAAAAAAAAAAGATACAAGTCCCAAAATGCGTTCTCAAGACCTGTCAATCGTAACACAACTAAATTTCAGAAAGGGATAATTGTGTAAACAACAGTCTAGCTTTTAGGCTCAGGCCAAGCTAGAAGTTACGGTGATTTGTCACCGGCCTTTAGTAACCCAATCGGACTGCGACCAGATTGCTTCGTCTCCCTTATGCATTGGACGAGATCTTGAAAAGCACTGTTCGGCTGTGGAAACAAGTGTGAAACCGATTTCAACTAACAGACTTTGAATATACAAATGACACTGCCTTGAACAGTGATGGTGCATGGACAACTCAAACAATCCACAAGTCGGAAGTTTCAGTTTGTCATGATCTTTTCATCCGTCGAGGTGCCGTTCCAAGACATATAGAATAACGCGCTTGTTGTTACACAGTGATCAAAAATTTGATCAACCTCGAGGGCTCTTTCAGTTCTAATGGAGTGTCTGGTGCGATCAAAAACAGCACAGCTCAAGTCTGTGTGACGCTCATCAATCTACGTCGTCTATGAAGTCGGTGCAGCCTGCTTTGTTTTAACGACCGAGCGCATAAAATGACTGTTAGGGAGACCATTCTTTTCCATCTAAAACCGCCCCTCTGCTCGAGAAAAGTGATTAATCCAATCAGAACGAGCGGAACTGTCCAGAGCGGTCGAGAGATAATCTTCGTTAGTTTTTTACCCGTCCCATCCTTATTCCACTATGCTCATTGGTGGCCTAATGACCCTAACTGTTTTTTGGTAACTGTCTTTCTATTTTATAATTCGATAATGTTTTGAGGTCACTACGAACCATATAAATACCTTGCATTCGCCTTGTCGCACACATTTTTGGGGCGGAACAAAGCTGTTTTTTGCACGCGTCTTTGGCTTGTCTTGGAAGTCGCGATAGTTTCGGGACCGAGATTTTCCGTGTTAATTATTACAAAGAGTAGAGTTCGATTTCTTGCAAGCGCACTTCCATATTGAAGACGAACCAGCTTATCCTTTCAAGGGGTTACGACATTAGCACTATGAACAGTCACCAACATCATCATAGCAGCCATGAGCCTGACCAAAAGGTACTGTGGATCGGGCCGCCGCTCACCTCAACAGTGACGTGGAATATCGTATGAACAGTCCTTCTATACGACTACGAAACCCAATTAACCCGTGCACAGGAGACTCACAAAGTGTTTGCCATCGATTAACAGAGCTTCCGAAGAATTGGCGACGTATGATGAAAACGCCACGTTAGCAGTGACAAAGCAGACCGGTGTGTTTTCGGGACAGACAGATTTAGTCGATCACTGTGCTTAACAATCTCGTTCCATAGGCACTGCTGACTCCGGCAGGCCTTACGTGCGCCGCGGCATGCTTCGTCTTGTGTACGCTAGTTAAAATCTGGAAACAACAGCATGGTAGTTAGTGCATTATATGGGTGCGGAATCTGAAAGCTTTGGCGGCAAAGCTTAAGTAGGACGTTTTAGTTCCCTAAATGGAGTCCGACGGCCAACAAACACCCTTGACTGACAACACAATCGGAAATGATTCGCCCTGCTCCCCAAAATCGTTCCCGTCTTTATCGATTTACTAACAACGTGCTTGTCTGTAAGGTTTTTCTTACCTTATATAACTTTCCTCTTCAACAGCAACGTCAGTTACATACAGTCGGTTAAGTTATATATTTAGAAATCTCAGAGAAAGAACACTTGGGACGGGCAGTACCGAAATGGAATATGAAAAACAGAGTTTGTGAGTTATAAGCTAGCAGGCTTGGATGATTTCCTAATTTCGAAAGACTGGGTGTATCAAGTCTGTGTGTTCAAACGCACATATTCTACATTGAAATATTTACCAGTTGCAAAATTGTCAGGCACTTGACCAGGGGACAAACTGCGAAAAGGGCCGAGCAACGAGCTCAATCGACGCCCCAACCGAGCGACGCCAAATGTTGGCTCGGCTGATGCAGCAGCACCACAGACAAAAGATAAACTGGTATGCAGCACAATGTCCGGCAGCAGGTAGTTCATACAGACTTGATGTGCCGATCCAAAATGCCCGGCAGCAAACCAATGGGCAGCCTCTAACAGAGCAAACAAAAGCGTTTGTGAGCGTGTACGATTTGTTCGATTGGGCGAAGCTAGTTGCTCCGTTGCGCTCAATTCGTTGGAATCACGTGAGTGATTACATGCAGCAAAACGACGACGTGCCAAGATTGCCTGTGGGAAAATGTGGAAACATATGAATGCATGCATCAACAGTGATAAATAATGTGCATGTGCCCATCAGACAGTCAGCACTCATTACATGAATGCTGAAAACGTCCTGCAATGGATAATACAGTAAGGATGTTCGTAGTTTAAGGGAATACCAAACAGATGCGGGTATGAGTTTGAAATTCTGGCAGAGGTACAAACAAATCCATAGCACAGAAATCGTAAACTACGGTTGCCAATTACTTAAAACAATTCATTCCCTTGGTAAACAAAAATCGTGTAATGTCCCTCGGAGGAACAGTTCGCACATACCGATCAAACATGGACATTTAACTAATTTTAAACAGGGAGACAGGATTTCACAATGCGGAAATCTGTTTAAGGGAGTAGACAGACGGACACAAAAATGAAAAGTATCAGAAAGACAATCACCAAGATAACCGTAACGTAGACACAAATTGTTTCTGAACACACAGAGTAGGATCGTGACGCACGATAGTCAAAACCTCGGAAAACTGCAGGATGCGTTTGCAGATGGTTCAAAAAGTCATCTTTTGACCACGTATCCAATGATTCTTTAATAACACTAGCCACTACTTACAGTCCAATCATTATTTTAAGCAACCATCTGCATTCGATTTACAAATCTGATTTCGAAGACAGTGGGTTTCCCCCAAAAGGGATGTTCGTCAAAAGGACCCTCTAACTTCCCTTATTGTTTATAACAGTCTTGGATTAGTCTCTTACTCTTTTTAGATGTTGATTTTACCCAAAATACCATAGCCCGGCGACCAACTGGACATATGGAGATAATATCATACTATCAGCACCTTTGAGAGACACGCTGATAATCAAAGTGGAACAGGATGGTTTGTTTAAAACCAGTTTGATCGTGAACCACCCGAAGAGCCCATACATCCACATAAAAACAGGCGGAAAAAACATACACCACCGTTCTTGATGGTCGACCACTAGATATAAGCGGGCCCACTATGGCATCTGCTTATAAAAAATCATTCAGGGTTCGTGGTGTACCACTCAACTAGAGAAGGATCACGCCAACAACTGAAGGTGCTGATATATCAGAAATGCCACAAGGTAGTGGCAGCGCCGCTAAAACCCTGAAGGGGATTCGAAATCTTGCGGACACATCTACTATCGAGATTAACCCATCAGCTATGTCTCAGTACCTTCCGCGAAAAGACGCCTAATTCCTTAGATCAAGCAGTGAGGATGAACATTTAGAAATGGCTGCGACTGACCAAAGACACCTCCAGTGCTTTCTTCTACTCCGATATCAATTCCGGCGACCTTGGGATACCGCATCCTCAATCTCATAAGCCACCGAGTAGATCTCGCATCAATCGACTATTTATCTCACTCACCCCTAGCTGTTCGATATAAAAAAAACGTTTCATGCTATTGTAAATTTTGTACTGAAAAGTCGACACGGAATGCTTGCATTCATCAGTTTTCGTGTTCTAACGGTTTTGTTTAAACTTCTGAAGAGAACGAACCGTTTTAAAACACTTATTGTCAAGACATGCGGCCCTACGGTAGGCTCTACGTGATCTCTCAGCCCAACCATTTCATCGTCTTGTCGTCATATCGATGTCAGCAGCCCGAACGATCATTGCGACCAAAGAAACAAACTCGGTAGGATGTGAGACTCTCTACAATATAAACGCGGGTGCTTACTCGTTACATTCTCTAACGATGGCTACGTCGCACAACTGACAGGATCATTTCCAGTGTAAACATCGCAGCAATGCAAATTAGAGCATGCGTGTTGCTCACAAAATTCCGTCACTCATCTGGCCGACCAAAATTAATACAGGAATTAAAATGCCGATATCATGGAAGCTGGCATTCCACATTCAAAGTACGTCCTCTTACTCATTCTGACAGATACAGACGGCACAACGTTATAATTGCACTAATAAGTCGCGAACTGATAAATATGAAAAACCCAACGATTCCGGAACTCCATACCCTCATGGCCAACACATTTCTTGAACCAGACACTTCTACGTCTAAAGACAATGCAACCTTCGTTGCTGATACAGCCCTTCCACCAAAATATCGTAATGCACTGGTGTACTTCACAACAGAGGTTTTATACATCCACCGTAACACAAATTTCTCCAACAAACGAGTCTCTGAAAATAAATCTCAGACATGTATGAAGCATCCATTTAGAGCTCCCTCGAAACATTCTACGCATATATGAGAGAGACCTAGTATGCGCATGATATAATCATACAAACTTTCACCTCAAATATGCATCATTCACAATCGTGCATCTCATTTACGAAGGAGGATCATGCCCTATCTTGACAAACTGTGCAAATCCAAAATCCGGTATATGTATGCCTTTCGTTAAAAATAAACTGTTAACATTACTCCGGAGAACACATGATTTCCGTCTTCTCAGTCTTATTCAAGTAAAAGCTAGCTTAGAGGTCAACGACAAGGGAGAGATGCCAATTAATTATGCAAAAAAAAATTGGTCTGAACTCGGGCAATTAACACTGTGAAATCAAACCAACGGGTTGTGAAATCCATAATCGTGACAAGTCATGGTGTTAACTCCCGCATCATTACGCAATCGTGACCCCGAGATGATGGCGTTTGTCGAACAGTTCTTATTTAGGCGCCAAGTGCCGGTCCCCTGTTGCAGAAAGCGACGACGTCATCAACTGAGTTACCGTGGGATTAAAACTGTTTACCACACCCCTTTATACGCTCATGTGACGTTCACTCAGTCACTGCTTTACCGTTATGTCCCAAACCTATATAGCTGAGTAATTTGCATACCCCATTGATGAGAATAAATGAAACGTTCATATACCACACTGGACGCTGTCCAACTGCCTCGATAGACTGAGTTGCGAGTGAGAACAAGATTGCACCTGTCCCCTCGCGGTGTTCATTGCATCACTATTACATGTCCTCACTGAACAAAAAAACTGACAAAATTATGGGAATATTTGTGCCAGCCAGTGTAATTGACCGGTTGTGTTGTGTTATGAGCCAGAGCTACTGGGCAACTGCCTCAAACGGATTGCCTAAAACGAAGAGGAAATGACACGTCCAGATCAGCAGACGATGATTATCGTGACGAAGATTTTTATCAAGTAGATATCTCAATTTATTTCTAATTTCTTCTATAGCGTAGTAAAATGTAGACAAAAGGAAACGGACTTCATCGCCAATTCGAAACCACTTTTAATCAATCAGTAATGCCAACGTCATTTCTCACTTTAGCCTCATGAATCCAACGTGCAGGTACGCCCAATTTGACGACAAACTGTTCCGCTTTGGTCAAAGGTGGATGCGGAACCAATGAAAGTGGGACCAGGAAGTTATCCAATTGGTCTACGCTATGCACGTTGGGATCGACACTGCGTTTGGGCAGTACAAGTGATGCATGTCTGGCCACTGCAGCCTTGACTGACGCGTCACGCGTCTGCTGATCAGACAAATGAAGAAGTACGAAAACAGCCCACTCCCAAAGACCACGATCTTCCAACTGGGCAGAGAATTCCATACAAATTCTATCAGGAGTTTCATGTGATAAAAAATGCCTGTAGCCCAAGGCGTGTAGGATACGCCACAAGGTCCAGGACGGCGCCCAATCGAGCAGGCTAGTTGGGTCCGCCAGACAAGTATTTTCCGTTTCAGATCGTTGTTGACTGATAGAACACGGTTCCAAAGTACGTTCCAGACTGTGAGTTCGCTTGCATAACAATTGGATAAGGTGATAAGCACAATCTCGCGGCCAACTGCGGCGAGTGGAAAGGTCTGTAGTAAACAGAAAAACAGTCATCAGAGGACAAATAATTAGAAGAGTTTTCTTGAGTACAGTTACAAGCGTTACGATAGAACAACTTTGAATGTTGTATAAAACTTTGGATATTGTGAGTACAACACTCACAGATTGTCTAACACGGATCGATATAATCTGCTAATCAATAAGTAATGTAATAATCACCGAATCTTTGTTCGATCAAACAAGTGCTTGCGTATCCCTGTCATCCAGAACTGTTTACGGAAGTGGGTGCATCGGCGAGTTCAGAGAGGGGAGGGTATTAACAAGAGTGTGTAACAGCTTGCCTGAACACCATACCATATAGCGCATCAAGAGCAGTGTGGACTGGATGGCAGGATGTTGCCTAAAAATCATGACGAGAGACCACAGTAATCAACAATTAGGATTATACAATGTTAACAAAATACATTCACTTGTCACGTTCACATTCATAAGAGCTTTCAGTCAACCGACTTCGACCGTATCTAATGTGAGAGTAATGACACATCGGTCAAAACGATTGCTTTATGATAACATGGATCATATCGCAAGGCCCGGCGATGACAGGGATATACCCCCCACTGGCGAACCCTAATGAAACCGGAATTGAAATATGGTGTCTTATTTCGCAAGCGGTTGGTTCAAAAGTACATCTGAATGAATAAAGCTGTCAACAAGTGTAATCTGTGTTCAATCTGTATCAACCAAATCCTCGACTATCCATCAGACATGAAAGTAACGTATTATTAAGTGGAAGCAACAAAGCAGTTAATGTCTTCCTTTGAAAGGGTCTGACAATCTGAGCCCCGCCTACCAAAATGATCGTTGCCGAATGCTTAGATACGATTATTTAATCACACTTAATGTGAGGTGAATAGAATGTTGCAGAATGTCATAGTATTGATCTCGTCACATAGTTCATAGTGTTATTATGCAATCACAACCTCGAACTGCCGGCGTTCATCGAAGGAATGGTAATAATGTTTTGGATTTTCTCTTGTTAACCATGTTGTCAGTTATATCTTGGGTTTTTGTTGGTACAAGATTTTAAAACTAAACAAGCCCATCGCGCTGGAACTGGAACAATCTAATTCGCTCAGTTATGTGCCCGTATGATGTGTTGTTCATCCACTCTGATCCATCATCATACGTTAAATACACTATGTAGTCGACTTATACTGATTGTCTATCTGAATTCTGTTTTGAAATTCGTCATGGGAGCCGGATGTTTGACAAAAGGCGTTTCGCGTATACACGGTTCGTGACCACGACAACATCTGGATATTATACTACATACTGCTCCACCCGTTAACAGATCCAGTAAATAAGATTCGGCGAGACAGATGTTCTACTAGCATACGTGGTTCATGGCTGAGTATTGTCATTCGATAGATCAGCAATACATCTGAAATCTAATCCAAAGATATGCTCAGAACCCCCTGTGTTCATCATGTCATCAAGCCACATGATATGGTGATTCAAGACACAACAAATCAAATAGTCTGTAGTAATTGGGCTGAATTTGCAAACAATAGGGCGGAATGAAGTAAACACAGATACTGATGGATAACAGGGACTTTCGGGTGTCACTAGAAGAGAGAGTTGATGATACCAATCCAGCAATTGTATTATACACTATGCTGAACACAGGAAAAAATTGCGTACACTCACCATCCGTGGGGAGAGGAAAGTCAGAAGCGAGTGTAGTAGGTTGCACAGAGGGTGAAACCAGATCTGATTGTTTGGGCGGTACAGGAGGCGCAAGTGCCAAATGATTGTGCGGATCGTCTGCCGAATGCCAAGCTTGACTGTAAGCATGTAATACGCCAGTCAAATCGGTACCGTAATCAGTCAAGTACCACATATAGGCACCGAACACACGAATCCAATCCAACTGCTCTAACACAGACACAAATCTTTGTGGCTGTTTCGGGTGTGGAAACTGGGCAAGTCCAGCAAGAAGAGCGTAGATTCGGAGTAAAATCAGTGGGAAATGTTGGTCATACTGTGTTAGAAGAGGGCGTAAGAAAAACGAAGAAAATGTACTCAAAATGATAAGTTAAATCTCCTTTGCAGCTGCTAATGTTCTATAAGGATGGGAGATCGAAAGTCAAATTGAATGAAAGTAGTATAGAAAGGGAGAGAACAGTTAAAAAAATTCTAACACAAACGGATACATTAACAAGCTGGAGTATGAGGCTAACAGTAGCAACGAGACTGCTGTACTGTAATATATCGTAAGGAAGGTGGACGCGTCCTCACGTCAAATTAAATGCTGCAACTTACTTTCATTTCATGCCACACGGTCAGCTGACGCTGCAAGCCCCCGCGAACAAACCGGTCAGATGATGAGGATTGAGCAATTAAACTAACCAAGCCAGGCAGCGAAGCAGCCAAAGCAAGTCGACACGCCACGCCAGGTTCGCCAGCAACCAAACAAGCAAATATGGCCTCAGCCACGACGTCGATGGCGATACCTTTAAGCGTGCCACAAACTGCGGTCTGACCAGATTCCATCTTTGTTGGTTTGCAGGCGTCTAGCAAACCAAGCGATTTCAAACGTGCTTCCAACCACGAATAGGACTGAGCCCTGTGGAATGAGAGGAATGAATCCCGCAATTGAAAATGCACATGGCAGCACCCAAAATTTGGCAGGTACATATTCATCAAAGTGAAGGTATCCAAAAAAGCAGACTGACTAAATAAACGCGAAGACGGTCCTAAATGCATCAACGCGACTGAAACCGTGAGACTTTCATAGTCACTTCTAGAAATGCCCTCAAACATGTATCTCACAAAGTCTTCGTAAAGATGGCTGTAGGCACCGCTGGTAAATGTGAAAAAGCAAACACCAGAGTTTGGATGTATAACTGGGAGGATAAAGCAGTCGCTTGCTCGTTTACAAAAGCCAGAAAGCTGCCGTTTCGAACTTCTTGTGAGACAGCGAAAGAATAGTTTGCTCAAACACGTAAGAGGTGTGCTGGGGAATTCGGATGGTTGAAATCAAAAGATACAGAAAATGACAATTCCGTACAACACTGGTTCCCGTTAGACGGGTTGAGAAAATGCCATCAAAACGATCCTCTGGGAAACCTGGTCGTCGATATTTTAATTTCAGACTAGTGTGTTGGGCATTGCGAATGGTGAAGATCATTCTGAAGACTAGAAGGTAATGCGCTAGATACCGGCTTGTGAAAAGAATGCAAACGTTTTGCTCCGTACTTTACCTTGTGGGTTGGGTGTTTGAATCAAGAACCTTAACAGACCTCTTAGATTGGCTCTCTACATCGGTATAGAATACATACGAACGTAAAATCTTGCAAATTTAAAGGTGCACGTTCGGGTGTGGAAAGCGATCACGATTTACAGGGCACTCGGAATTCGGTGCTTAACGCGAAACTACCAAACCACGAGAACACTCGGAGCCATCCCGATGACAAACAGCACAAAGAATACGGTTGCACGATTGACAATACCACAACTCAGAGGGGCGTATAGAGTTAAAGTTATTCCCAGCTTTAAATCAACAGGAGTTTGTTATTCATGTAGGTCTAACTGTGAGCTGAACAGTCGGACTACGCACATCTGAACGGTCGGAGAAGTGAAGGTAACTCGGGTCGAAACTCGCAACCGTAGCAATACCATTGTGAACCCTCTCGGCCGTGGTAAATAATCACGTTATCTTTGATGGTACCGTATTAGAATGCGGATTTCACCCAGATCTATTAGACTAGTATAGACAGAACGGAGCCCAACAGGTTCAGTTTTCGACATTTGTCGCCATGTGAACTGGATACTGTAAGGCCATCCAATTTTGGGTATACTGAGCAAGCTACGGATCGTCGTTAAGACAGGATCGGGAAAGGCTAAAAAAAACGCTGAAGATGGAGGACGGTTATTAGGATAGATGAAACATGCACATATTCGGCGTTCAGCCAAGCAAAGGACATCATAACTCAAATGGTGTTGAGTTTGACAGCAGTTTATGACATGATGAATCCATAAACAGATGAATAAACAGGGGAAACCAATTGAAATTCATGTTGATAGAGATTTAACAATCTCGTAGACACCGGTTCGCCAGTAACTGCAATACACTGCCATACATGAGAGCGTTTCCAAGCAGCGATCTAGACAGTCGCGCACTCCAAAATTGGGCAAGTGACACACGTCAAACTTGTTCAGCGAAGTGGTCAAAGTTCGCATAACCCTTGACCACGTCACCGCCTAATCACCTTACGAGTTCTAACAAGCTCCAACAACCACGCTGAGCAGTGCGCGGTGCGACAGCCGCTTCGTCGTAGGGATTACGTGATCCAGCTAGCACAGACCGTACATGCCAATGGATAGCCGCACTGCTCTCTAATCAGTCAACTTGACGCAAGCCAACCAGCGAAACCAACAGTTGTCGACTACTGAATGCTTACATGCATTCTCCCTTGAATGGAACAGGTCTTTGATTTACAAGGCAAACGTGAACCCACATATATCGTAAACTCTCCCTTTAATCGACCACTGGACGACATTGCGACAAGAACTAACAAGTGTAGCTCCTGTCTCCATCCAGCCCATGTATCAAACAGCCGTCAAAGTGTTAAATTACTCTACATTATTCACGTAAGCTCAGTGCGACACGGATGTTATGTTTGAATGTGCATCCTGATTTTCCGTTCGCGTGCAGGCAATAGCAAAAACGGTCGTGATTACAAGGACAGGAAAGGGTATTGATTCCACCAGGACATGTGAACAATGATCAACTATTCACAGCTGGGCACCGCTGACAGCATTACCTAGTACACAGCCGAACTAATGTGAGACATGACAGATGGTTTGAACAAACTCGAAAACAAGCTAACGGTTCAGCAAAGACAACAAACGCAGAACTACAGATCTAACATACGAATATCTGACCAACCTGATCCATTCGGAAACTGCTTGTTTTCGTGCCAATGTCAGCAAGGCCGTTGGCCACGAGTGTCCTGCTAGCAGCGAACATGCCCTGTCCACAGACACATCCTCCGCTTCCGTATCTGTGGACTGCGAGTGTGTAGATTTGAGTTCGGTCTTCGACACCTCCAAATCTGACGAACAAACGCCCTTATCAGTCTTGTCCTCGTTGCCACACGTTGAACCGTCATCAGGCAGAATCGGACCGGTAGTGTTCGCCATGTCCACCAGTGCCTCAGCTATCGTCTCTTGTGGGTGTCTACCCCAAAGTGCCAAACACAGACTGATCAAGCGACGCAAGACGCACATACGTGCGTTTCCGTATTCGGCCTGAGGCAGGGTGAAACAATCTGGAAAATCACACTGTAGCAACTGACCATAAGCTTCCAGAGGTACTAGACCGGAAGTTGGTTGCCAGAGCGGGCAATGATCGGTTGGTGGACTAAGCGTTTGAGTTGAGGATCCGGTCAACTGATCCTGGGCTTGGCACGCCGAAGTACGCAGCGCAACGTTCAGAAGATCCTAAAAGCAATAAACAAGGAAAATTTCAGAATTCGAAACACGTCCAGTTGTACATGAGGTGTTATCTAAGAACACAAGATAAAGGATGTCACAATCTGTGTCACACCAAAATGAACATCAATAGCGGTTGATACGGATGCTTGACTGCCACATAATTAAGGGGAGAAAACAGCTTAGAGTGGCGAGATGTACAATCGTGATGTACATAGGGTTAAAATAAAACAGCGTGCGATACATAGTGTCACGAAGTGAAAAGAGCAGCAAACAACTGGGCTATCACGCGGTGTCTACTTACAGTAGCCTCGGTTTTGTGAGTTGGTTAAACCAGCAATCATTCTACTAGCTATGGAGAAAACTAAACGGATGAACTACAGTCGTGGTCATCATCATCACCATCATGGACAGCAATACAACAGTGGTTCACACTGATGCTTAACTGCCACACAACCACGAAGAAAAAACCCAATATGGGGAGAGAGGAGAAAAAAGGAAGGAGAGAGGAATGGACCTGATCACTAAAAATAACTCCGTCTATATTCAAACATACATCAAGGCGCCTACACCTTGCAGACAAACAACCAAGCTGTAACTGAAAGTAAGGTGTCATCACCAAGAAAGCTTCCTTACGACTTTCACTGCCCCGCGTCATTAAGTGCACTCACTTCACAGATAGCCCGGCCAAACAACAACATTCACGCCACTGAGTTCGGTTAGCCGCCATCTCACCTAACGTCTCAAGCCACCGACTCTGTGAGTCGTGAGGACCCCAGCCCGAGAGACAAACCTGACCTACAGTGACCAACCCCTTCATGAACGATTACATTTGTTTACGCCGGGTCATCATCAGTCCACCTCGCACCTTCCGCCAGTCGGCTGCAGCGTCGGCAGAGAGTGCGCGATATGACAGACGACTGGTTGGCATTCTTAGTACATGACATAACCACCTAAGTCTGTGCAAATTTAAAAATTGAACAAAAGAACTCGTTAGACAATCAGTGCCAAACACCCGCTTTCTAACCTTCTCGTTGCTTACTCGTTGGGGTCACCCGATACGAGTGATCGAACGCAGACATCGGTGGTCAAATACCTGAAGACGGTTCACGTCCTATACTCTGAGCGGCCAGGTTTCACTGCCGTAAAGCAATACAACCCTCACTATTGTCTGATTTACGCGCCCCTTTAGTTCCAGAGAGATACCTCTCTGTCGCCATAGGTGTTTCAGATTAGCGAACACAGCCCTAGCCTTGGTAATTCGCGCTTCTATTTCATTCCCTATACCTATGCGGCCACCGCTGATGCAGCTTCCCAAATATACTAACCGATTAATAACCTCCATGGCTTCATTACCTAACATTAAATCTACGTAATCACAGCAACCTTGCGGAAACACACTGCATTTTGAAACTGCTAAGCACATTCCGAATTACTTAGCAGAATGCAAAATAGTGTTTAGCATTGTTTGTACTGCTTGAAAGTTAAGCAAAGCAACCTTTTCCCGTAACAAATTTGAACAGAGAAGTCAGAAACAGTTTTTTTGCACAATGTATCTCTCGAGCACATTTCGCTGCATCTCATCAGGTACATACTGCAGTCTGTGTGTTTATATAGCAAAGTTCAATGGGCATTGTGAAGCTAAACAACAAAATCAACCACACCAACACACGCACACGCACGCACATCCAT